>VDFB02379729.1:0-18076 GCA_007258455.2 Sequoia sempervirens
ACAACTACAAACTCAACCGCCACATGGGACATGTAAAAAAGGTGGATTATCTATTGACGAGTCAAATTCGAGCAAGCAAACAGAGGAAGTGAACAGAGGTAGGAAAACTAAAAATTTTAATATGCAAAAGAAATAAACTGTTAAATATTTTTGATAGGCAAACAAACGTTTTCAATTTGCAATAATATCGAACATGGCCAAAATTGGTATCACTTTGCAAGTGTTAAATATTTTCGGTTTTATACTTTTGTTTCTGTAAGGGACATTTAGCTTATGTTTATAGCATGTCTCCTCCCATTTTTTGTAATGCATCATGATTCACAATATAAAAGATGAAGGTAATTATTATTTTATTTAACCACCCATCAAATGAGACTTCAATTTAGTTTAAAAGGCTTGCAGATTCAACAACCTACCCATGTAACAACAATCCATGATTTTGTCACATTTTATATACAAGAAACCACATAACATGACACACAGAAACAAAAATGTTGAAAGAAAAAATCAACTCTGAAATTCACATCCACATGCGACACAAATTTAAATATAAAATGTTTTTCTATTATTTCATAAAAGTTATATCTTCTTCACATCTAGAGTTTCTTACTTTGTAAGAGTTTTTTTAAAACTCTATCCTTTGCCCCTCATTAAATATCTATTTTTAAACCTAATTTTGTTCTCTAAAAAAGAAAATAAATTTTAAATTTTGATGAAAGAAAGAAAGAATTTGGCAGTCCATCATGGAATCATGGAACACTACTTTGGAAATCAGCCCTACTCAGGATCTTCGTATTTCTATAGTTGTGTAGGAAGTTGAGCCTCAAATATGAAATAATAAGTTCTTTTGGGAAGTTGTGTGCAAGGAAATTTTTAAATGACTTGTTACAAAATAAGTGCGCTGATCCAAAATACAAAAAAGGCATATTTAAATAATCTAGCTTCTAAAATCAGTTAAACTAGGGAAGTAGAAAGCAATTTGTTGCATGTTGGGCTTGAGTAACAAGGAACCTTCTTCCAAAAAACATTTAAAAAGGAAGTGTTAGAGTAATCATGCATTAGGTAATAATTAATTACTCTTTAATTGATTATTAGTCCAAGGAAGTGTTAGAGTAATCATGCATTAGGTAATAATTAATTACTCTTTAATTGATTATTAGTCCAATTTATTCTCATGCACTTAAGCTAAACTTAGGAGTTCTTTATTCAGTTAACTAACTGTTTTTTTGTTAATTGAAGAGAGCAATTATTAGGGTTGCTCCTATACAGCACTCAACCCTCATTGTATCATTTCTCTGAGATTTACTCTTTTGTTCTCTTGAACTCTCATCCTTTGAGGACTTTTGTTTTTCTTAAAGTTTCTTGAGGTTCTCTTGTAGCTTTTTCTTGTTGAGGAATATTGTGTTAATGTTTTAGCAGCTTCAGTCGATCCTTCCAGCTCAGCCCTATTGAGAGAACATAAATTAAATGATAGCCATTGGCTATTTAATTTATATTCGTTATTTTTGTGTTATCTTCATCTTATAGTATGGCCGACATGAGAAGATGCGAATTTATCTTGATTTTTTATTAGAAGACAATTAATATTTGTTTATTAATTGAAGCCGACTTCATTCTTCTTGGGATACGATTTTAAAGGTGGCCAACCTCTTGTGAAGAGGTATGAATATTCATTCAGGCCGACATATGTTCAAAGAGCCACGAACAAATAAAGAGATACAGGTTATTTGTTGAGGCCGACTTTCATCAAAGAAGAGTCGTGATTTCTTGGAGCGACATCATATCTTAGAGTCACGATTTTTGAATAAGAGGCCGACATGAAGTATTTGAAGGGATGTGTCTCTCCCATTCATTTATATATATACACTTTGATTCGTCCATTGTAAATAAGTAGATCAGTTCGGTTATTCACATAAGTTCCTTATCATCAAGTGCGCATATATTATTCAAGTGCGAATACAAGACACAGGGTGAACATATACAGCGCTAATACATCACTCAGTGCGAACTCCATACAGTGTGGAGATCATACAGATTGAAGACCATCCAGTGCAAAGTATTATGCAGGTGAAATTTTGGTAGATCTGTATTCAGTATCAGGCAGGTGCGAATCTGTATTCAGTGTTTGCCAGGGGTGAATTTCTGTAGGTCTATACTCTGTCATGTGTGAATTCTCCTCAGTACTTCAAGGTCAGATTGCATATTGATCTAAGGACAGGTTGTGAACTCTCATATGAAGTGCTAGTTTGATATTTGTTATTGCATCTTGCCAAGTGCTGAATATTGGTCTTGAGTTAGACCTAATTGTAAAGTGAACTGTTGTCATTGTTTAATATATATAAGAGAGATCTTTGTTGCTAGGTTTTTCTCCCTCAAGAGGAGGGTTTTCCCAAGGTATCTGCTGTGTTATTTTGTCTGATTTTGAATTATTTTCTGTGCATTTAATCTGTTCACATAAATTTAAAATATTGCACATATTGTTTGCAGATCTCTTGTGTGGAAGGTGTCTTTGTTCGTTGTTTGATACTGTGGCTTGTGGTTTTGTGGTTTTTCACAATTCTATCATGATATCAAAGCGTGAATTCAATGAACCCCTTCTTGATTTATGAGTATTTTTCTTCAACTAGGGTCCCACCCTTAAGATGAACTTAGGGAGTAGCTAAAAACCCTAAAAAAAAATGTATGATGGGTCTCGACAAACAAGGCCTGGTGAGGTACCCATATGCAAACAAGAGATCTCTCACAATTGGAGAAAAGGAGAAAACCATAATGGGAGAAAACTCCTCTCCAAAAGAGAGAAAGGCGAATGAAGGACTGAAAGAGCCTCCAAATCAAGGTGTCAAGAATTGAGAAGCCCCCAACCAAAACAATGTCCAGAAAAATAGAAATATTTAGAACACTAAAGCACCAAGAAGCTATAGATTGTTGTCAAATGATGATTTATATATAGCTGAAATGAAGAACCTCCAAAAATAGGAATGCAAGAGTGTCCATATGTTAAATGATCCACGCGATCCATCTCACTAAAATGCATGCAACTAGTCGTTGATGTACGTTGCATTGTAAAGTACATAGGAACAAGAACTAGATACGTAGATCACTCAAACCGCAAAACCAAGGAAGAATTAGCACCAACAATAGAAACCCCCCCATAATGCTAAAAAGGGAGAGCCATAACAAGTACACTAAAACTATGTGAAACCAAGAAGTGCATGTAGGAGAAACAACCTGCAAATAAAAGGGTGTGCAAACTAAGACACACACTCATGAGGCAAGAATGACTAGGATTCACTGTTGTCATGGAAGGGACACTCACTTGACAAAGGTGTGATGGCAAACCAAAGGAAAACAACAACCCCCCCATGGCACTTTACATCATAGTGCGAGTACAAAAGGCACAATAGGATTTGCAAAATCCCCAAAAAATATACACTAGAATGGCACTTTATCTCAGTGCATCTAAAAAAGAGAAGTGCATGAAAAAGATGTCTACAATGCCCAAATAGGACAAAATACTAGAAATACATATAGAAGAGCAAAAAATGAGTCATCCCATGCAAACAAGTTTCTAGGAAATAAAATGTCCAAGTAATTCACCAGAGTGTGAAAACACAAAAACTTGAATAAAATGTACCTGAAGAGCAATCTAAAAAAAATGCATGGATGGTTGTGGAGAGCCTTGAAAGACGGTTTTAATGCCCCTAGAATCGCAAAAAACGGAGAAACTTGTCAAAAGTTATGGGCTCGGTGTTGATGCTATCATATAGCGTCGGGTGTCTCCTTCCAGACGTTCTCCTTTACATGATAAATTAAATTATAGCCAACGGCTATTTAATTTATAGACAACGATTCACTTAATGAAGAGGCACGATTTGTATTAACAATATTTAATTATTCAGGTGCGAATTCATGAAGAGGCTCGATCTCAAGTGAAGCCAACTTCATTCTTGAAGAGACACGATTTCTTATGTAGCCGACTTCTTATTTGGCGCAATCTTCTATGAAGAGGTATCTCTTATTACTTGGTGGAGGCCGACTTGATGATACTTGAAGAGGCGTGTCTTCACTCCTTGCATTGTATTTATATTTGATGGTTCTTTCATTGTTGATCATCCATTACATACATTCCATTCATATCAAGTGCGAGTTAGGCAGAAGTTCTTCAAGTGTAGATCAAGTTATTGAGTGAATGTTGAGTTTATCATCTATAGATTGCAGCTTATTGTTTCTGTAGTTGCATCAGATTGTGGTGCTCATTATAGGCCTTCATATTGGCCTCTATTGTAAAGGAGACTTCATTGTTGATTCAATATATAAGTGATATATTGTTGTTGGGTTTTTCTCCCTCAAGAGGAGGATTTTCCCAGGGTATCTGCTCTGTTATTGTGTCTGATTTGAATTAATTTTTCTGTGCATTAAATCTGATCATAAATTTAACAATCGGGACTAAAAATAGCACCTCTGACTTCAGTAGGTTGTGTTGATGTGGTTTTTGTGACCATACCAAACAGTAGAACAAAATAGTCCGAAGGCTATTCCATTCTCTCTTGATCAAAGTATTTCGTGCGCTAAGATTGCGAGAAAGTTCGCACGTTCAACTCCAAGGTTCCTTTAATGCGAATAGACCCAGTTCGGTTGATGTGTATTTGCTGTATTCTTACGAGGGGACTTACACAATTGTTCAGACTTCTTGCAGTTAGCAGTGGGTATGATTTTGAAGGGGATTTTGCGCGTATGATTTGGCAATGTGGTTCCTTTCCTAAAACTAATCAGAAATGTACGGAAAGTAAAAGGGGTTTAGGGCCTAAGAAACTAGCATTCTATTCTAAATGCAGGATATGTGGAGCTTTGTTTCAATAGACTTCAACCGGATTTCACCTAGCCTCCGTCGGACAGCCTCAGTAAAATCGGTGCAATCTTCAAGGGAAACAGCGAAAGATGTTCAAGTTATAATTTAACATACATACACCATCCGGAGTGGCATATAAGTATAGCTAAACCACAAACCCGAAGTTAAACACAAAATAATCTCCAGTCGACCGCACAAGGCGAACTTATCATCAACAAGCCGCTAGTGGTATGGAATAAAGCGAAGCTATCTCAATAAAACACCACACACCAAAGTAAGCTACTTGCATGAATTTAAACTACTTGGATACGAAAGGAAGAAGAAACCTTGCTAGCATTTCATGACAAGACGAATTCCATCATCAATGAAAAGATCTATTATCATAAAATGTGTTTACCACGACAATCTCCTCAAAAGTTTTCAAAGGGAAAACTTTCTCTCTTCTCCAGAATTATGCAAAATGTACAATACTACACTATCTGGCTCTAATGCTAATGCTCTCTCAATGTCTACTCTGATTCTGAATCCTAATCTTGATGTCTTACAAATGAGGGGGACTCCCCTTTTATAGCTAGCCAAGTCCCAAAGGACGGCTAGGGTTACAATCAATAGAGTGGCCAGAATCGTGCCACCTCAGCCCTAACCCTAAAAACTGCCAGAATAGGGAGTGGTACATTAAATGAATCAAAGATTCCCACTCACTCCCAAAAATAGAAAAAGGTAATAAATACTCCATATTCAGTCTTCTAGAAGATCTTCGTCCAGTAGTGCGTTCCCATTGGCCTTCTCTCTGACTGCCAACTCAACAAATCTGCTAAGTACGGCCTCCAGCCTCATGAGCGAAATAAGGCGAGGAACACAATCTACTTGAAACTCTAACCGCGTATTTGAAAATGCTCATGCAGCAATGCAAAAGATTCCCTCAGCTGACTAAAGGAGTCCTGCGTGTTGGCGGATCAAGAGTGGAGAATGTAGGTATTACCGAGAAATCATCTGTCTGAAAGGTCTTAACATCTGCTTGAAGAGGGAACCGAGCAAACCCCTCAAATTATCAACATTAACTTCATCACGGATTGGTAGCCCTAGCAAATATGGCCTCGAAGGTATTCTGAACTCCATCTATAATGTTGGCCATAGCCTTATGTATCCTGGCTGAATCCGCCTGTGCCGCATCGAAGAAGCCACGCCCTATGATAGCCGAAGAATACCACCAAGAGAAATCATATCGGTCATTCGCCTGAATGACACCTCCATCAATCAGCAACTGCAATGGCACATGCCTCAAAACCTCAAGACGTTGGATCACCCTACTCTGATAGATAGAGGCATCGCCCCAAGCATGATCCACCGCATCCATCCGTGTCAAAATAGTAGAGGCCTGTTGAAAAGCAAAAGATAGGTCCTCCATAAATTTCTCTGTCTCAGCACGAACTCCGGTGACCCATCTATCTGCCTCCTGTGCCATCCTCCCCAACTCTACCAAGCCGTTGATCGACTCTCTAGGAATATCTGCTGGAGGCTCTATCACTGGTACATCCTACCCCCTAGAACGAGACAACTGCTGAACATATCCAATCAAGGCCTTGTGTTCTCGTTTCAACTTCTTATATTTCCCTTCTTTCTTGAATAACCTATCCTTGAGGGCAAGGAAGGAGTTATCACACTCCTCAACAATCTGAGCACCAGTAGGGCGTCCCAAATCTAGAGTGGTGACCACATAATTCTCAGGAACTGCTTCATTCCGGTCACACTCGACTCGTGGGACAGCAACGTGAAGAGTACGAGAGCCATCCTCATCGGTGGAGATCTTCGAAAACTTTCTTGCCTTCTTCTTCGGTGGAGGAGCACTGATCCGGTTCAAAAATTCTTCCATCTCAACTGCTGGATCCATCTCCTCACTCGGGCTTCTTCTCATTCTATCCTTAAGCCAATCGGGCACCTCATACTGTATATCGAAGGGCTGCTGCTCCTGTGCCTCGACCTCTCTAACCTGTTCAACTTCTTCTTCATTCTGGCGAGGCTCACATCGTCCTCAAGTGGTATCACGACGCTATATCATCATCGTATGGTTTGTCTCCTCCTAACTCCCACGCTGGCCCGAGGTCGATGAAGCCAGTCCCCTCATCATCTGTTGATCAAATCCCTAGCAGTGCGCGTTGTACTTCTGACCCAGTCGACTCCCTCGAGTGAATTTGAATATCATCTGTACTACAGGTACACGATTCCACTTTACCCAATACGCTTTGATCGGCAAACAAAGGCACACTAACATGGCGGAGGCGATGTGTGCTCGAGATTTGCCAGCGTGACTGCATTGGAGTTACGGCTGAACTATTTCTTTCTTTACGGACTCACGGACCCCTTCGTGTAATTTGTTTCTTTCTTCCTGCGGTGGGCGTCCTGTGATCTCCCATCATATTGTAAGTCAAGGCAATTGACCTACTCTTCAATCTGTTCACTCTCCTGTCAACCCATGCCCTGGTGAATGTCATAACTGGGATGGAAAGAGTATCCAAATCTGCAACCTCGGGACCTGACCAATCTATAGGTGGAAGTGGAGTATCTCGAACAGCTGCATAATCTGGATGCACAACATCCATATCCTCATTGACCTGGTCCGGAACTGGAACAACCTCACATTCCCTGATCAGAGTAATCGGCAACCGAGAAAACATTCTCTTCCTTACTTCAATCTCATCAACTGCATCGGCCCAATAATCTTCTATGGTGGCCTTATGTTTGAACTCCTCTGACAACACCCACTTGATGTTATGATGCGGGTCATAGTGTTGTCTACTTGTATGATATGAGAAGTGGTAAAATTGAAGCTCACTTTCAGCTTCTCTAGCTGCCTGTATCGAAGGACACACCTCATCCGAGTTTCCCATCACAATTGGAAACTCTATGCCTCCTTTCTTTTTCTTCTTTTGAATTTTGTCAAAGGCAAGCAACTGTCTGGATATCTCTAGCATTATTATCTTATCTGTTGGGTACTTAGGCAGCCTATAAGGGTATGAAGAAAATCCTTGCAGCTTAATGTATGAAAATCTTGGAAACTGAATAAACCAGCACCCATACCTCTCAATCAGCTCCTGGGCATCTTTAGAGATTCTGTGATGTAACCTCTCCTGAAGCAGCCTCGTGATGTACATGGTGAATGAATCGTTGACACGTTTGTAGTAGGTTGTGCTCGAAAGGTGCAACTGTGTACACGCCTCATGGATTTTGAACTGGTGGGAGCCACAACCGACGGGTTCCTTGTAAGAAATCCCCCTGTACCTCGTCATTCGTGCCAACATATAAATGAGATAGGAGCTCATATAAAATGTCTTCGTTCTCCTCAAGCTCAGGAGTTGCTCATGTATATTGTCGCTTATCATCTCAGCCCAATTGACATAATCCTTGCCCTCTAGCACCAGGTTGATGTAATAAAACATCCAAGGCTCAAAAATGTAGGACTGTGGGCAACCACCAACCCTGCTCAGCATCATGATAAGATCACAGTATTCTTGTTTCAGGTCCTCTACTATGATCTGTTTTGGCAACTTCGCACGAGATGGCTTAGGAGTGCTCATCCAGTGGGTGTTAATTGTGTCCATGCACCTCTCTCGAGAAGTAAAACATACATCCAGCTCCGCTGCGCTCCCACGGACTTGTAAATCTATTCTTCTGCAGGGATCAGCTTCACCAATGGCCGCCGGAGTGAGATTGGCAAGCACTTGGCCATCTAGTGACATGATCGACCGGTGTTCCTTCTCGTAGCAGTTAGCGCACTCCATTATCAGCTCCGAACACTGTATAGCTGGTAGAAAACCAGCAGCTGCATATAGCCCACTTCGGACAATGTTGTGCGAAGTAGCTGAAGCCCGATGACTTCCAATTCCAAACAGCCTGTTCTTGAAGGTTTCTAGGTTGACGGAGCCCAGGTTAGTGTCTGTCAACTTGCCCAGCTTTGAAATAAACTTAGACTCTGGCATGAATGTCTTGCTGAGCTTCTTGATCATAGCTTGTCTTGAGGCACCATTGTCCTTTCCAGTTGTCCTCGCTTCAGCCATCTCAGCTTCTTCTCTTGAACAAGTTCGAATTCCAACACTTAGAACAGATTTCTAAGTGAACTTTGATGACTTTACTTCACTATCAGCAATCAGCAATTTCAACTTCTATGACTTCGTATCAGCAATCAGCAATTAGTAATCAGCAAGCTCGTACTTCTAAGTTCTCAGCAACTTACTTCAGGGCGTCCTCTTTTATTGGCAACTTCAAACAAATTTCAACCAGCAAGTCGTACCTTTCAAGCTTTCAACAACTTCAAACTCTCCAACCAGCAAGTGCGCACTTCTACTTCAGCAACTCAAGGCGTCTCCTTCTCAGCAACAATCAGATTTCGAACTCCTTCAAGCTTCAGCAACTCACTCAGACTTAGCAAATTTTGAATTCCTTCAAGCCTCAGCAGCTCACTACAATGCCTCAATCTCAGAGCAAATTCGCCTTCTTCAGTTGTGAAAACAAGTGAAAAACTTGCTCATTTTATAGCTAGAATTTGAATTCTAGAAGAAGTTAATTTTAGCCAGTGCCATTAAGCTCCACTACTCCACTTCAAGAATTCGAACTTTCCCTCTCTGGTGCTTATGACACTTGTCTCCAGTCGTCGGGAATATTATTCTTCTAGAAACTTGACTTTGACTAGCGTTTTTGAATTCCTTTTCGAAAAATTAATTTAAATTCATCATTTTTTACTCACCAGCCGGAGCTCTGTCATTTGAAATCGAATTCAACTTTTCTTCTGCTCTGGAAAATTCATCTTCGAAGAATTTAATCAAAATTATCTAGGCAACTCCCTTCAGATTCATTGTTCGAAGAAAATTCACTTTGAAAACACATTTTATTCACCTTGCCTTAGAAAATTTTAAAATTCTCCCTTAGGAAAATTCACAATTTGAGCACTGATTAAATTCTTCACTGAAAAAGTGTCTGCGAAGCTTGAAAGACTTGGAAATCCACCATTCATCACAAACGTCCAGTACCCAGAAGACAATTTTCGTCAGAATGTCTCAAATTCATGGGTACCCGACGAACGGGTTGATTTAATTTTTCAATTTTGAACCTTAGAAAAATGTTATTTTCATCATTTAAACTCGTTCTTCGCCTGTGATCACTCTGTGTTGCTCTGACTTCTTGAAAAATTTGAATCACCTTGCAATATCATCGTCTCTGACTACATCTCTGAGGAAAGTTGCTCGTGCTCCGGAAAACTTCACCACCCCGAGGCTCTAGGCGTATTTTCTAAGAAGAAAATAATTTGCCTTAGAAATATTTTAATCATCTTGCATTTTGAGAACTTGCCTTAAAAATTTTTTGTTTGCCAGTGGAGAGGAATTTTTTATCAACTTCGTTTGGAAGAATTTACTCATTCCCGGCACGCCTTATTTCTCACTTCATACTTCACACTTGAAAGGCAATTTTATTAAAATTTCTAACGCCTTCAAGATATTCTAAAATCACCCCTTAGAAAATATTTTAACATCTTATAACTCCCCTCAATCTAGGCGCACAATTCACTTAGCATTTTATTCTCAACACCTTCAAATATTTTAACGCCTTATGACTCCCATCTCCCTAGGCGCATATAGCACTTGAAGAGGGATTAGAATTACGCCACACACCTTGAAATAATTTTCCAATATACACCACCTCACACGCTTTGAAAAATTCTAACGCCCTCAAGATATTTAATATCACCTTAGGCGCCCAACACTCTTGGAGAAAAATCACGCCTAACTCACCTTGGGCGCATTCTGAGGGTGGAGGAGGATAACGCCTAACATTTACACCTTTCACCATGCCTTGGTAATATTCTTCACCTCAATTACCACCCTTAATTACTTTTCACATCCAAACATGGGCGCATTTTCATGTAGGAGGAGGACAAACTTGCCACCACGCCTTGTGACCCTTCATCTTCTACGTTTTTGTCTTTACATGCACAAGTTTGGGCGCATTTTGTATAGAGAGGAGGACGAGATCTTTGACTTCTTGACTTTTCTTTCCCCTTGGGCGCATTTTGATGTGTCTAGTGGATAAGCTCAAGACAACGCCTCAAGAGTGACTCTTCGCCTTCTTTATTTTGTCCTCACATGCATGCATTTGGGTGCATTTTAGAGGGTGAGGAGGATAAAAACGTTTGACCTGTTTGACTCCTACAACCTTGGGCGCATTTCACCTCGTGTACAGAATGAACTTGTAATCTTGGGCGCATTTGGATGAGGGTGGCGGATTTCCTTCATGCCTTAGAAAATTTTCAACTTTTCCCCTTCCTTCTTGGGCGCATTTTGGCCTGGCAGCAGGACGAAGATCGTTGACTTTCTTTGACCTTTCCTTGCCTTGGGCGCATTTTGACCCCTGAGCAGGATGAACGCCATACTTAGAATTTTCTATTCCTCCAGCTGAGATGGGCGCATTTTGCCAGGCCTGCTGGACGAGACTCCAGACTTAGACAAATTTTCATCATCCTTCGCCAGTATCGTGCCCTGCTATTTATAGTAAGTCTTCTCAATTTTGCACTTCTGAAGCTCAGATCAACTTGAAATTTTAAACATAGCTTCTTCATAATCTTATCAACCTGTCGCCACTGCCATTTTTAATCACCCTGCTACTTTTAGCCTGTTTCTGAAGGTGGCTTCCTATAAATAGTAACCTCATGTTCGATAGCTCCATGCTCAGATTGAGTTGAGGGAATATTGTGATCCTCTACGCAGCGACTGTTGGGCGACAGCGCATGCAACTGATTTACTATTTTTAGCACGTTTCAATTTGACTTAAATATTAAGTGCTCAGTTTGACGAAATTTCACAATTTGAAACTGTGTCCTTGATTGGTTTATAGCAGTTTCAGCAATTTGCGACTTTTGATGCCTATTTTTTTAGGCTCTCCGGTAAAACCCTAATTTGCATTGCATCGCGTATCAAAAGATCTGGTTTGTCTTCGTTTTCGCAGCAACTGCGATCAGCTCGTGAATGCGAGCTGGCGGAAAGGTGGCAAGGGACACACACCTTTAAAAATAACAAGTTCCTTCTTGAGTGAGAATCCTCGTTTTGCATGTCACACCATGTGACTCTCGGAAAACCAATAGAATCACATGCAAAAGAAACCACCGACATGCAAACCTAAAAATAGCCCAGGTTGAATCTGAAAGTAGTAGTCTCGTCTTGCATGTTACATCATCATGTAGAAAAACCGAAGGAATATCGGACAATACGAAAGAAAATCTCTGCATACGGACCCACGAAATTATTAACCGAGGAAGCGGGGCTGAAATAGTAATTTGTCCGTTTTCGCTCCAAAATTTTACTTATGGTAACTTTGATATGTTACAGTCTTGTCGGAATCTCAAAATGGTACGGCAGACACTACAATTTCACACTTACAAAATAGTAAGTACCTCAGTCGATGGCGGGCGGAAACCCTCTTGGATGTCTGTGACAACAAGCGATTAAGTTCAATTTTCAATTTACTCACTTTGACCTTGAATTGACGGAAAGTTCAAAACCCTAATTTTATACTTGGCCAATATTTTGCGTTTAAGCTCAATGACGACACAACCCCCGGAGAGACGGACACCAAAAGAAGAGACAGAGAGAGAGAGAGAGAACCCAAGCCAAAAGACCGGAACGGAGCAAAAATAAAGGGGGTCCCCATCTTGAAATGTAGGTAGATGTGTGAAAAGGTCTAGCAGGAGGGTTACTCCTCTTTTTTTGTTTGGGTTTTGACGAGGAAGGTAGCGAAGGATCCACCACTAGTGGCTCTGCTCTAGGCACATTTACCCTCCTAGTCTTCTTGCTGTCGAGGTAAAGTATATTGTTTTGAATAACTCTACTTGACCTCTCTTTTACTGATGCGTACTCCTTGGCGTACCAATCAACTCGCGAGGCGTGTGTCCTTTGCTCTGAAAAAGCGAGGAAGAACTCCTCTTCGATAAAACCTCCCACATCTTGACAAGAAAATAAAAATCGTGAGAGAAAAGCGATTAGGTAAACTCGTGCCGAACTTACCAGAGATTATCCCGCCAATTTTTCGGTAATCCTCCATAGAAGGCTCATGATGTCTCGCATCCAGTTGTGTAATGACCCCAAGATCATGACACGAGCCTCGACAGATACTTGAGATGATACCTCTCTAACTCCGTCCTACAACTTTGCATCAGCGTAAGTCTTGCACCAATACATTCCAAACTAAAAAGGAAAATTGGCAGCTGGTCTATGCTTGCGGTGTAAATGACGATGAACATCATGCAACTGCCTCAGGAACTCCATAAAAACTGTCTTATCCGAAGGATAACGTGGAAGCATAGCCGGATTTCCTGTAAATCCATATACTCAGATGTAGGTGTATGTCGGGAATTGAATAAACCAATCCGCCCAACCATCCATCGCTGCTCTCGCAACTGCCAAGATACGAACATGCAACTCCCGGTCCAAATTTCTCACTATATAAGTCAGGAAAGCTTCATGAACACGCTTGAAATGACGTTCAGCCTTAGTGAACTAAAGCTAATCGTAGTAATGATAGACTTTCTGAACACTGAGAATGCCCACGGTGTTTAGTCCTTGGAACTGACCCTGATAAGCAATCAAGTACACGAGATAAGAACACATGTGAAATTCATGAGCAACTAAGAAATCGGTGATCTGCTTGTGGATAACATCGTTGATGAAGGATGCCCAGTCATAATGTTCCTGCCCAGATATGATGCGACCAATAATGTAATACATCCAGGGCTGGAAAACATTTGCATGTGATTGACCTGAGACACGATTCAAGAGTGTAATTAAAATCGCATACTCATCCTTGTACTCACCACGACCCACATTGTTTGGCAATCTTTTCTTCGCTTGCTTTAACCATCTTTCTATCATTTTACTTTGGCACTTGTCCACATCAACGTTGAATGCATGCTCGCACTACTCCATAGAAATAACTAGACTATTCGGGTCCTGAGGTATACCAAAACTTCTTTCAATGTCCAAAGGCTTGAGACTACAAATAACTCGTCCATCTACCGACACTATCTCACGAGTAGCAGAGTTGTAATGCTTAATACAAGACATCACGAACTCAACACAATGAACGGAGATAGGTATGGAAGCGGCCTCCAATAACCCGGACTGCTGAATGTTCTGAATAATCGAATCTCTAATCTTAACTGGATCTAGGACTGCTTCTGGCAACACCTTATGAAGATTCGTCTCAACTATCCCAATGAAGTCGTGAGTAAGGATTGATTTGGTCCAGTATTCAAGCTGAGTGTACTGCATTCTGAAAAATTCACCTGTTGACTGTGAACTCGACTATGTTCTAACAAGATTTCTGGAAAGCTATAAATAGCCTTTTGAAGAGTTATTTTCGGTAAAAAATCTGAGATATGGGTTTTGTCTAGAAAAAGATTCTAGGACAACCCAGAATGTCAGAAATGCGAAAATTTGACTTCTACTCGACCATGCAAAGAATTTTCAATTGAGAAAATTAGAAACTCAAGAACGGATGCTTGGGAGTTAAAAATTCCTGAAAAATCAAGCACATGAATTTTATTGGAGGAAGCTATACAAAAATGATCCAGATGATCAGACTCGCCAAAATTTGCCAACTTCAGGAAGATGCGAATTGTATTTTGAGAATAATTTGAGAATCCAAAAAGAGAAAGACGTTTTTTTTATATGTTCTGTGAAAATCGCCCCTGTTCTTCAAATTTGCTGATGAATGTGAACTTGAACCTGCAAAGAAATCTGTTTGATGCAATCGCCACTGGAAACTAATGATAAATTCGCCCAACCTGTAAAAACTCGCCTCTGCTCTGAAGAACTACGAATTTCTTAATCTGGATGAATGATTAATGATGGTGCCATGCTTAAATAAAGAGAATTCACACCATATTGTTTACTGCAAGACTTAAAACCATGACTGAAATAGAAGGCTTCTGATTGGACCCCTTCCAGTTACATTGACACTGAGTCGAAGTCCGGAATAAAAATAATAAAATAATATTCAGTTGCCAACCACATGCGAATTTCATCTTACAACACAAAGGGGCGCCAAAAATAACTAATTGGACAAAAACGCCACTTTTCATGTTGACATGCAATTTGAAAAATTAAATATTATTTTATTCAGTTGACAAACCACGTAAAGCATTTGAACTCGTCCGACAGACTTCACTGATTTCGAAAAGTCCTCATTTGACCTCAGAGGTGTCCATTTGCTCAAGATATTATGTTTTTCGCTAACTTCCTACTTTGTAGCTGACTACAAAGTTACAACTGGCCATATTCAACACTGATTTCCGGGTGACCGGGTGATGTTGAGACTGAGCAAGGGATATTCATTGTGAAGCCTGCAGAGCAAGGAAGAAATGTCTGCTGGGAGTCATCACTGCAAAATCCATCATTTAACACCTCAGAGAATTGGACGCCCTTGATTAAATTGATTTTCAGACACCAGACTTGGTCATTTTTCCATACTGCCATCTGACGCTTTAAGTGACTGTTGATGCTGAACGGAGAACCCTACTGACTGGATAACAAGCTCACTACGTGACTAGAGGTATTTCGCATCGAGCGAACATACGCAAGGCAACTGAAAGCTGCATTAAGGATCCCTAAATTAAGGACGCCCCTGGCCTGAAAAGGCATAAACACCATTTTCACGAAAGTACAACTCTCAACCAGATGCCCTACTTTGACTTCTAATATCTGGAGATGGGATGGCCTGATTCGAGCACCGTCTGTCTCGACGCGTAACCAGAAGGACCTATGAGAGATGTCTCTGGAGGCGACAAAGCGAGAAAACTGCTTCTAAGACCTCAAATAGAAAGGCGCCTTTCCCAAGATGGAATAGACAACTAGACTAAGCCATTTTCTGAGCTGTCTTCGTTTTTCAGTATTTCACAAAGACCTCGCACGTACGAGCATTTGCCAAATCCTGGAGGCTGACGGCTAGGCTCGTTGGATAGCTGGAGTAATTACGCACAAGTCCCGTGAAGACTTTGAACATCAATAACCTCATCTGACAGGCCTAAAGGCTAGGCGCCCCTGGCCTATAGAAGTACAATGAAATTTACATTTTTCTCCGCCCGTTAAATTACATGCCTGGTAGAATCTCTGCCACGATCTTTCAAAATGTCGGATTAACAAGCAAGTTGGTGCATCACGAAGCTGGACTAGAGTAGCACAGATGTCAAGAAGACCTTGTCAACAAACTGTATCATCTCAGAGGTCATCTTGAAGGGCGCCCCTGAGCTACAGGGGCGCAATTTCACCATTTGAAAAATTCC
Source organism: Sequoia sempervirens (assembly GCA_007258455.2). Taxonomy (NCBI): domain Eukaryota; kingdom Viridiplantae; phylum Streptophyta; class Pinopsida; order Cupressales; family Cupressaceae; genus Sequoia; species Sequoia sempervirens. The sequence continues at coordinate 16,173 of VDFB02379729.1, forward strand.
TGTGATATGAACTCTCTTTGTAATCTCATCTTCTGACGTCGACTGTCGGAGCTCTGGGACTCAGATGACTGCATTCAATAGCTCATCGGATAGGCAGACTAGTCGTGAAAAGATTGAATGCATCTATAATCAGGAACACCAAGATCTAAATCTCCATTAAGAAGTGCGCCCTTGAGCTACAGGGGCGCAAAAGCTGATAAATGACAGGCTTCTACAAACTGCAACCTCTGGAATCTTCAAATTTTGTCGCCAGTTACCGGAGTTACGAGTCTCGGATAGCCTCGCAAGATAGCTCATCGGATAATTGGAGTAATCCTGAAGAGTTTAACTATATTCATGAGCATATGCCACAAAATTTAGACCTTCAAAAAGAAGGGCGCCCCTAGGCTACAGGGGCGCAATTTTGCTTTTCCTTGAGAAATCTTCAAAAATTGGCCATTCAAATCCTCGTCTTGGTCATTGGAATGACCATGCAAAGGTATAATCGTTGTCGTGAAATGCTCCTCCACCATGAAATGCTTCATTCTGAGTCTCTAATTCAGGTTCTGATCAATGGATACTGCCTTTGACTGACAAAACACTGACAAAACTCCATGCTTGATATTGCCCAAAAACTGTATTTGACATCATTTTAGCAAGGTTTAGACTATTTTATGCAAAATGCCTTGATGAAGCAAAAATTTTGGTTTGGGTACAACAGGAAGATATTATATATACCTTGTAGCCTTGAAGGCAAACTAATTTGTAATAGCAGCAGCTGCATGAAGATTGTAATTTTTCTTTAAGCAATAAGAATACCAATACCTTTGCCCCCTAGATGTTTCCTTGGCATATTGTCAAGGTTTTACCACGTAAATTTGTGTCTTGTTGAATGCTAATCTATTTTATCTCTTTTGTTATTTCTTCACAACTAATTTGTGTCGCAATAGTATTTTATTCTACAGGATCACATTTTTGCAACATGTGGTATCAAAACAAATTTTCTTTTGCAATGATTGTGTTAGGATTTGGTGTTTGTTTTGCAGCATCAAATGGTGAAAGTTTTGAATGCAAAGTTTGAGGTGGAGAAGTTCAATGGGAAGAATAACTATTGAGTTGTGGAAGCTCAAGATGTGTGATTTGTTGTTGGAACAAGGATTATACAAGGCATTGGTAGGCAAGTCAAAGAAACCTACGAATATGACTAATAAAGACTAGGAAGATCTAGATACAAAAGCTCTTGGCACAATTCGGTTGTGTTTAGCAGATGATGTTCTTTTCAATATTGTTGGAGAGGAAACAACAATAGTTATGGAGCAAAATGGAGTCTCTTTATATGACAAAATCCTTGACAAACTAAATATACTTGAAGAGGCAGTTGTATAATTTGCGAATGAAAGAAGGTATCAAAGTTGTTGAGCATTTAAATGTTTTCAATACTCTTATGAGTCAATTAACTAGTATGAATGTAAAAATCAAAGATGAAGACAAGGCAATCACGTTATTGTGTTCATTGTTTGAATTTTGGAATCACTTAAGTCACTTCCATTAGCTTTAGCACAATTGACACCCTTGAATTTGATTCTATTGTGGGAGCTAAAGAGGTGCGGAGGAAATCTAATACAAAAACCTCCACACCAAAAGCAATGGTGGCTAGGGATCAATCAACAAAAAAAGAGGAGGATTCAAGAGGTACATCCAAATCTAAGTCAAAAAGAAGATAGGGTAGGGGAAAATGTTGGTATTGCAACAAATCAAGGCATCTCATGAAAGATTGTCGGAAGAGGAAAGAAGACAAGGATGACTCCAAAAAGGAAGCAAATCCGGTTGAGACAAGTTCAGGTATGGTCGATGAAGTCCTATCTATTTATAATACCTTACAATACCATGAGGAATGGTTATTAGATTTTGGTGCTTCTAATCAT
>VDFB02379730.1:0-21425 GCA_007258455.2 Sequoia sempervirens
ACCCCCATGAGTATGTTTCCTCATTGGTAGTGTTTTTTTTTTGGTGCACTTGAGCTACTTTTGTTAGCTTCCATATTTTATTTTTTGTGTTGAGATCGCATGATTGTCATAAACAAGTGTCAATAATTTGTGAAAGTTGGTCATTTCTAACTTATGGAATGAAATGGTGTTTTTATGTTTTGGGATTTTCTATTTTAAAAGGTGTTTTTGTGAGCCAAGAGTTTTTATTGCCATGTAGAAGGTGGTAAAACTAGCTTTCTAGTCACAAGATTAGATTTTCATTCTCCTTTGTCTAATATATTAGCTACATTTCCCCATTGAGTTGTTGTTTCCTTTTTCTCAAACACAAAATTTCTCAAACTACTAATTGTTCACCTTCAATTCATGTGATATTTGGTTGTATAATAGGTGTCATAAGATTTGGTTGTTGAACTGGAGTAGTAGGATACCAAATGCTCATAAAGTGAGTGATGTTGATGAATATTTTTGAAATGATGCTAACTTTGGGATTTAAAATGTTGAAAACTTGGACTGATATTTCACTTCATTTTTCTAGAGGATATTGTTGATGGCATTTTTTGCACAACAACTCAGACAAGATATGAGTATCCTATCTCTCTTGAAAGGTAGATCTCTATTAGCAAGCCTAAAGAGATAACCCCAAGGTCTCTAATGTTAGGTCTTGACAATGCAAAAACAACTCAATGATAAATGTGAAAATGCTGGTAATTACAAAGGGACCTTACAAACAAATGCTAAATCTTCAAAATTATCAGATTTTGCAATATGTTGATACTTGAAATCCTAAATCTAACTCATATAATAAAAGAAATAGCAAAAGACAAGGGCTTAAGAGAGATTTCTAAGATTAAAACTAATCCTAAGATCAACAATGCAAATGATAAAATACTTGAAATGGACCAATCCCTCAAAACTAGTTCCTTCTTAACCTAGATTTCATCTGCTATCTTACAGAAACAGTGCAATCTTCTAAGGAATTAAAGGTTTTTAGATCATGATACATTCATCCAAACCAACCCTATTTTTCAATTGGAATGAATAAATACTCACAATTGAACTAGGCACACATATATAAGGTCCAGGCTAACTTTACATAGCAACTCACAATCAACCAGTTGCTAAAAGAATGGACCAGGGATGGCTACAAACACTTCAAGCATCAAACCATAAACACCATCGAATTATATCCAACTTAAAATATAACATATATCAAATGTTTTCAAGCAATCTTTAAAGGTAGAATGACAAGAACCATGCAAGATAAATCAATACAAGAAAGATCACCAAAGCACAATGTCTTTACTTATATTGAATCACCCAAATGTTACAACAATTCCAGTATTCTATATTACAACACTTGCTTCAAAATAAACTAACTCCTAGCTCTAGCTTTTGCTGTATCACTTAACTTGCACCGAAATCTAACTAGCCCTTGAAAATGAGGCAAAATGCCTTATTTATAGAGATTTCATGCTATGTCAGTACAGTTAGGGTTACAAAATGGGTAGCCAAAAAAATATGTCATCCTAGAAACTTCTTTCAATAAAACAAGATTTATGTCATTTAATGCTTGAGATTTCTTCTAGGTCGGGTTGGGTTCTCCAATTTAGTTCACTCCAATGCATGTAGAGGACATAGGAAGAAATGTGAGAAGCACAAATCTTGATGCAATCATGCATTAACTGACCCCTTGTCCCTATCTTGACCCAATTTATCTTGCACCTTAAGAAAAATATTCTCTAAGTCAGCCAGTGGTGGAGTGATCAATACCTTAAATCTTCTTTCAATTTATTTAATCTCCTCCCTTGATTCCTTGATGACCTTGTCCCACTCTACCTCGAGATCCTGAAACTTCTACATAACAACAATATAGGTAGCCGCATCATCCAAATGGTGGGAAATGATTAGACCATCATCAATTAGAGCATAAACTTTATGCCACCATTTCCTTAATTGTTCCAGGTTCAAGTGTTTTGATGGAAAATTCTTCCTTCCAGCCATTATTTCAAAGAATGAGATGCACTTATTATAAATTCCATTCAATGCATTTCCCACCTGTTGACCCTATTTATGGATTTTCTTTAGAGCTCCCTACTTGATCTGCAGGGCCTCATACCATTCCCAAGGCTTTGAAACCTTTGAGGAAGATAAGGTTTCATCACTTACTAATCTTTCCTCAGTATAATCCATAATTGTCTTAGTTTTCTATAGGAGAAGGTCTACATCATCTTTATCTTGTTCCAACAAATTCTGCAACCACTCAAATGATCTATGTGCATCTCCACAAGTTGACAAAATTTCCTTAAGCATGCGGTCTCCTCTAAGCCCTACTCCTTGTAACCATTCATGTTTAGATTGTGTAGAAGTTTTCATCCTTTCAAGCTCACTAACTATCTCCTTAGGTAAGAAACCTACTGCTGATGAAGAACCAACTTGGCCGATAGACTGCAAGGGCTTCATGAGATTTTTTTGATATTTCTTTAACTCTGCATTCTCTTTATTCAATCTTTCCTTGGCTTGAACTTCTTTATCTAATCTTTTCAAAATTGTGGTAGCAGACCCCTTGAAATCTTCCACTTCTTGTCTTCTAGAGGTAGGCCCCAAAGTTATTGTTTGAATGTTGTAATCTTGAGGAATTACCTCATCCTTATTCTTTTTTGCTGCAGTAGTGGCAATATGAATCACCCTATTATTTCATTCATCCTTGTCAATTCTGGAAATAGTTTTGGCCTTATTCTTTGTCTTTCCTTTTCCAATATTAGCCAGTAAATCATCCCAATTCGGAGGAATATCATCTATAACTATTTGCTTACTTTTCAATTCCTCACTTAGCCAACTATGAATAGAAATATCTGACTGTTTCTCATCTTGTTTAACCCTTGCTTGTTGATCAGTGGAGGAGTCAATATTTGAACCATGCACCATAGGAAATTCTTCACCTTTATCTTCCTTTTCATTGTCTTTCTCCCTATCCTCCTTTGGATTCTCATTCTCTTCCTTTTCATGTGTCTCTATCACTTCACAAATTGGAGGAGTTCTTTCATGCATCTCTTCTTTCTCTAGGGATTTCTCTCCTTTATCCTTGACAGGTGAATCTTCATATGATACCAAAGAAGATTGTAGAATCCTATCAATCCCTGCCTCCGTATTGTGAAGATCCCCATCCTTGAATTCTTTTGTATCTTCATCTTGATGGATATCCTCAACAACTACATCTGTTGACTCCTTTTCTTCACCATGCAACTCCTGAGTAGAAGAAGAGACAAAAGTATCCTTTTGCTGCTATGTAACAAAGGGAATCATGGAGGGACCTTCTTTTACTAAACTTTCCTTAGGGGATGGAGTTCATGTTTTCCTAGCATAAACCTGTGTTTTCTCTCTAGAATTCTCAACATTTACCAGCTATGGCCTTGTCTCATCCTCTTCCCTAGGAGGCTCATTTTTCTTCTTTGATGCTTTTGTTACTCTTCTCCTTTTAAGCACAGGGGTATCACCCTTCTTTCCCTCTTCCTCATGTTCCTCTTCTTGAGTAGATTTATTCTCCTTGGAGGAAATCCTTCTCTTCTTTGCAATGGGATTTATTTTCTTCTCTTCCCCGGTCTCTGTTTGGCCACCTTTGATCTTAATTTTAAAAGGGGCACTCACTTTTTCCTTACCTTTTGGTTCCTACTTCTCCTCAAAAGTAGACTGAGATTCCAAGCTTCCCATCAAGTCATAAGTATACAATTTCCCTTCATTATCCAGTTCCCAAATCTTATGCTTGATCCACAACTTAGTGTATTTGATTACAGGGGCATTGGTTTTCTCCAACTCTGCTATTTCCTCTTCCATCCAGTCAATTTCACCTATAGGCTTATCTTTAACTGGTTCATAATAATGGTTTTGTATAAGTTTTCCATCATCATCAAGTTGATCCTAGATTGCCTTGATACTATATAATCTAATCAAATTGGCAGGAAACCTATAGACTTCCTCAAAACTTCGAATTCATCTTTGCAATTGGCCCAATAGTCTTCAAAATCATCCTTATGTCTAAATTCCCTACTGGCTCTCTTTTGAGCCCCACCTATTCTATCAAATCTAGGCCTCTTAGTATGCAAGGATAGGCTGAAAGTGTCTGTATCTTCTTCAAAAAAGTGTGTTGTGGCCAAGGAAGGGCAAGCCTCATGACCTCCAATCCTTAATGGGAATTCATTACCAAAACTAGTTTTGTGAATATCCTTCTTCAAAATTGTATCAAAGGCAAAAAATTTCCTTGTAACCTCCAAAAGAATGATGTGATCTGAAGGATATCTAGGCAATCTATATGGAGCTCTTTGACAACCATCAATCCTAATGTAATAAAATGTGGGAAACTGTATAAACCATGCTCCAAACTTTTGAATCAATTCCTTGGCAGCATCTAAAATTCTTACATGCTCTGCACCCTGGAGTAACCTTGTGATGTACATGGTGAAGGAATCATTCACCCTTCTATAGCTAGAACTATCCAAATGCAACTGAGGGTAGACTTAATAAATCACATCCTAACCAAAGACTCCTCGAGTGCTCAATCCCTTATATGGGTGGAACCTTGCCAAGGCATAGACCAAATAAGATGTCATGGTGAAGGTCTTGTTCTGCAACACATTGCACAATTTCTCATGAATCATCCTACTAATTATTCCTTCCCAATGGTAGTTTGTACCTTGCTCCATTCTCACTATCAAATAAAACATCCAATTTTCAAACATTCCTACACTCTTTAGACCCATCACTCTACCGAGAAGAGTGATTTCATCATAGTAATCTAATTTAAACTTAACTCTAAATAACTACTTTGGAAATTTAGAAATATATGCCTTTGGTTTCTCTAGCTAGGTATTGATAATCTCTAGAGCCTTATTTGTACTTTGCTCATAATATTTCTTGGCTATATCAATATCAAATTGTACCACATGAGACCTATCTGGCATGTCAAATGTTTGGGAAAATGAGACAGGAGAGAAGTTTGCAAGCACCCTTCCTTGTGGACTAATTACTCTCTATGTACCTTGGTCATAATGTCGAGCACATTCCAAGACAAGCTCATAACATTGCACTATGGAAGGAAAACTAGCCACATGAGCCAACCCAGAATCTCTCACTCTCCTTACCCAAATAGAAGGGCTGCTTGTTGCCATTCTTGCCTTAAATTCTTCATAGTCCCACTTTCCCATGTTGGTGTCAATCACCTCTGACCAAATGGAAACAAGCTTACTCTCAGGAATCTTTCTCTTTGTATCCAACTTAATCCTTTTAGCCTCTAAGATAGGAGCTTCCTCAACATCAGGATCCATTTCTTTGTTCTTACCCTTTCTAGCAACAACCTTGCTTGATTCAACCTGCTTGCAACAAAAAGGTCACAATCAAAATTCATTACAACACAAGAGTTAAGGTTAGCCCATCATAAATAACACATTCATCATCCAAATAATCCCAAACAATGATCAAAATCCCTTAAAATCTCACTCCTTAAAAGCTTGGGATTCTCACCCCTTCGTGGAAATCAAGCCATGAAGGAAATTTGGGGATTTCATGACAAAACAAAAATTAGCGAGGAAAACACAGCTATCTTCCAAAAATCATGTAATCAACATTATAGCTCAAGAAACGACAATATACCACCTTTGATTGATCAAGCCAATCATAAAACATCAAAATCATGCAATGTGAATTCATCCATTTCTATAATTTTCTCATTTTCAAAAAGTTTCAGAGATTTCCATTTGGGACAGAAATTGGCGAGGATAACATAACTTTCACATTCATATGCATTTTCAGGTAAATGATAGGGCGATGGAGATTTTAGAGATTTATGAGTGTGAAGGAATTCCACGAGGTACCTATAATCTCTAAAAGTCCTGATTCTTCACAATTTTTCCCAAATTGATCAAATGATCACAAATTTGGGGATTTGGACTCAAATTTTATTCATTTCAAATCATTCATCCATGACCTAGACCTATAACTCATTCAAGCACAGTCCAACTAATCTTCAACAAGAAATTCAAAATATGCAAGCCTAGGGTTCTACCATGAATAACCAGTCAAAGCTTTGATACATTCATTCATTCAATCAAATCATAATCAATTCTTCCAAAACCCTCAAAATAAAGTGACGATCAAATGCAAATGGGAAGTAACAATTCAAACTCACACTCAGACCATCAACCCATTAAATATATAGAACCCTAGATCGATTGAACCAAATCACTGTCATGAATAGTATCAAATTCAAAGGCCAAATCTAGCAAGGATTGGCATTATCAAATTATCAATTCAATGGAGAGATACGATACAAATAGTTAGGGGAGGCATTGAAATGAAAAGGGGGCAACCCTAGTTTAACCACAGACCTCCAAATATGCAAAAACCCAAGCATAGAATGTGCATGATTCCAGAAAACCACATATACTTGCCAATCAAAAGCAAAGGCATCGTGTGCATACCATTAATGAAGTAAAACCTAGGAGGACAACTACTAGTGGAAAAATTCAAATCACATGCAGATACAAATGAGGCCAAGGAAACGTCACCAAAACCAGCAATCCTCAGCTCCAACAATCTAGCTCACACACATCTCCTAGGACCAAGCTCTCTCAAATTCATTGTGAGACAAATAACACCAATTTTCCAACATAAAATCTCGCAAAATTCCATTAAATGCAAGCTGCATTGTTTGTACGATAGACATAAATGAGGTGAAATGACATCTTAGAACCCACTTCGAGGATCCTAGGGAATGACAGAAGTCAGGGATTTCGAGACTCAAGGAAATTCAGAGAATTCCACTAGATACAAAATTATGCAAAGTGCTAAAATCTTTGGAATGTAACACTAAGAAATAACCTTCGGACATCCAAGACGTAGATAGTAGTCAAAGATTTCTGCCAAGAGAGGAAATACCCGAGACCCATGAAAAACCTGAAACTCACCCTTAACTTAGGATTTCCAATGAACCACCTCAAGGGATCACTTGCATGGGAAAGATAAGAATTCAAGCATGTTTCAAAGCGACCAAACCTTAACAAGCAGAGGGTTACAAGCACCCAAGGTCAAAGACCAGTCCAAAAGGAAAGACTATAGAAAACACCCAAAAGATCCAAAAAAGAGGGTCCCTACTTTTAGCGGGGCGTGTGTGTGAAAACTGCACAATAGATATGTTTTGAAGTTCTACTTGAACTAGCCTTGAGGTACAAGAAAATGTTGATATCTTAGAAATTGAGAGTAAGGAATGATCCCAGTTGTGTTTTTATTTTGAATCCTAAAACTAGGTTGGGGTGTTTGATTTTGCAAAAGAATATGGATTGATGTTGATATTAGGTATTTTGGAAGTCTAACTATTTCATTCTCAAAAGGTAAAATCATTAACTAGTTTAGGATCAGTTCTTGATTTTCACTAGAAAATAAAGAAATAGTGGCAATCTTTTGAGCAGTAGCAATTGAAATGTAGGACAACTGTGGTCAAATTTAGAGAAATTGTGGTCTTTGTTTCAATTTTTCATTAGTAATAGAGAAGGAAATAACGATAATTTTGGAAAAAGCAACCTTGTTTAGGCCAATAATGGTTGAATCTAAAGAAAAATTGTGGTAAGTTTTATCAAAAGCGATCTATGTTGCAATTTTTTTTGACTAGTGAACAGTGAAAGCAAAAGCGACAGTTTGGTCAAAAGCGGTTAGATTTTTGTCAACTGTAGCTAAACTTAGGTCAAATGTGTTAATGTTAGGATCAATTATGACAATTTTAGGTCAATTGCATTCTATTTCTCAAAAGAAACAAGGTTTTGACATCCACTATCATAAACCAAAGAGAAAAGCAGTCTATTTTAGATCAACAATGACAATGTCTAGGTCAAAAGCGACAAAAATAGCAACAATAGTGGTTTCTATTCAATTTTTTTTTCTAGTTTCAATTTTAATAGTAGTTTGGATAAGTTTGCAATTTTGAGGTCTTGTTTGATCTGATTTGTTTTGAGAATTGGGAAAGTGATACAATACAACATACCAATCAAAACTATTTGACTCTAAATGTCTATAGTTTAAGGACATTTCTTTCCATAGAAGCTCAAAGTTTGTGAAAGTCAAGATACTAAAACCATAGTTCCCAATGTTGACTTTGGTCTAAAATGTGACTTGAAATGTAAGCCTAAATACTCAGAAACCTTTAGATATATTTGTTTAAGATATCTTTTAAGGAGTGCAAATATAGGGCTCTTTTCAAAGGTATTCACACTAAGTACAAAGGGTTTGAAATTTGATAACCAAGTTTAATGTTTGTTGTGTTGTGTTCTATTTAAGTCAAATAAAGTGTTTGATGTTGAAAGTAATGAAGAATTTCAAAAAGTTTGGGAAGAAAATCATTACAACCTAGAGATAGGCACATTCTTTTAGGTGGGCTTACCTCATGCCCCAAAGGGATGATTTTACATGCAACTTATGGAGAGTGTTTTAACTTAACCATAAATTAGACTTGATAAGTAACTTCTTGGAAGTAAATTTTGATGCACTAGTTTCAAAGAATGTTTTGGATAAAAAGGGTGGCTTCTACTACAATGGTTCTTAGTCATTTCTCAAGGAACCAATCTACCTTGCTAGCACCCAACAAGCCACTTAAGGCTTTAACCACTCTTACTTGGGGCTCTATATACCCAATGGTACCCCCTTTCTAAATGGAACTAAAGAAAAAGTAACCGAGGTTTAGTCTTGGTGTTTAGCCCTGAACTAATTTATATAGCAGCCTGAGGGAAAAACTGCTTTGAGTTGCCTCGAGTTCTCTAGCGTGAGATGTATCTCAAGGTAGGCTTGAAATGAAACAAGTGTAAAACTCAAAGTTATTTTCATCACCCAAGATTGACAAAAGATACAAGGGGAGAGGATAGACACTTAGTCTACTAAACACAGAAAAACACAATATAAAATTCACCACAATTATTCTTTTTAAGTCCCATTGGGTATCACCCAAAAATTGAAGTGTGAAAGTATACCAGTTCATTTTTTATGTGCACTAAATTAAAAGTGTTCGAGATTTCAAGCAAGTTTATAGGAATGAGCAAATAAAAAATTGATTTGTTCAATTTTAGGCACTAGTTCTTAAGTGTTTCTAATGGCCTTGTCTTAATGTGGTCAACAAAATAGAAAATGTTTGTTCGTCAACATAATAGAATGTGTTGGTTGTTCCATTTTACAAACACCAAATGAAATGTTTTTCTAAACTATGAAAGCTTTTTGAAAGTTCATTTTAAGATCCCAATTTGAAGTGTGTAAGTTTGTGGGTTCAATTTTATAACACCAAATTGAAAGATTTTCTAAATGAGGAAAGCTTTTGAAAGTTCATTTTAAGATCACTAATTCAAAGTGTGTAAGTTTGTGGGCTTAGTTTTATAACACCAAATTGAAATATTTTCTAAACTAGGAAAGCTTTTGAAATTTCATTTTAAGATCACCAATTTGAAGTGTGTAAGTTTGTGGGTTTAGTTTTATAACACCAAATTGACCAATTTTCTAAACTAATAAAGATTTTGAAAAATTTGGACTTGAACCATTCATCTTCTTTGCAATCAAAGCGTTAGTTTCTTTTTCATAAAAGATGGTGACATAAATCCTACAAGAGTTGTGCAAGAGATGTTAGAAATTTCCAAAACACCCAAAGCAATCACCCGTTAGCATTAGAAATAAAAAAAAACTACTTGCAAATTTTAAATAAAAAATAATAGAGCAAAATCAAACATCTTAGTCAAAAGCGATTCTTTTTAGTGCAACTGCGGACTTTTTTTTGGAAGCAATAGCGGTCCAAACATGCAAATGTGGAACTTTTTTTTCAGAAGTAGTTTAAATTTCAAAAGTGGCTACATATAGTGTAGTTGCAGTAGGAAAAAGGGGAAACTATAGTAAAAACATGAAACAACCACAACAAAATTTATGGAACTTCTGCATGAAAATATTCAACTACATTTTTGGAAAATGTGACCGTGTTTCAAAACCTGCAATTGCTAAAGAAAACTCAAGGAAACGTTAATGTTAAGGACCGAGGTCCCACCGAGCACGCCATATGTCGTAAGGGGGGAACAATGAATATGAAAAAAAATCATAAATGAATTAAACAAAGCTTAATTCAAAACAAGATTAAGATTCCTAAACCCATTACTCACGAAATGAACAATATGAACTTACTAAATGTCATAACCCAATATTATTGCATATTTATTATAATATGGAAAATTGAATTATTGAAGAAAATAAATATATATTAAATAGAAATTTTGGAATTTTTGAAAATTCAATGAAAGAAGTTTACTAATGTTGACTTTGCAAACATTTGGAAATTATCTTATATGTTATCAAGAATTGAACGTTACTGATAGATTTTCAAGTGCAAGTGTGTGTAGTTACAGAGTGACAGGTGTAAGGATGAGAACACAATTGAAGTAGGATTTTTTAACTAGATCGAATGGTAAGCTAGTTGGAATCTGGGTGCACACACCACACATGGCATGATGACTTGAATTTGAACTATTTTTGCATATATAGAAGAATGTAATTTCATGACTTGAATTGTTTCGGTAATTGAAAATGAATGACTTGTAGATTAAATAGTCTACTCAAATGTTGTGTTTTGAAGAAAATGAAAGTAAGTATTTAAAAAATGATTAAAAAAAGAAGATAAGAGATTTCATTATGTGAAAATTAAGTGAAAAGAAATTCTTTTAGTTTATATATATGGATTCTTGAGATGAAATTAAAGTTCCTTACTTAATTTAAATGATAACATATGAAACTTATAAGCTCTACCAAACAAACAATTTATGCATGAATGTATATATATACATGTATGTAAATAAATAGAAATACATACATACATACATATATATATATTTGAAATGAAGAACGAACATGGTAAATGTGAATGAAATCAATTAAATACATATAGATATATGTATATATGTATATATATTACATATACATACATATACATGTATATGTATATATATTACATATATATACATATACATGTATATGTATACATATTCATATTCTTATCGAATTCAAATTCGATAACCGATATATTCAAAATTGGACTGTTTAAAATCAATAAAAAATCATGAAGGCATCCCACGAAGGACATGGTCTGCCACAAGTTTAATGAAAATATTCAAACCAAGTAGTGGCCAATAACAAGGCAATAATTCCATCACTAGTAACATGCAAAAAGACATTGTTGTTTCCATTTTTGATAGATACCTTGACGAAAAAGCAGAGGAAGGAAGAAAATTGTCTAGCTTGAAGGAAAAAATTAGAGAAAGAACTCGAGACAAGGAAAAATCCGTGGGAAATTTTCCAAAAAGCTTGAATTGGAGGTAAATTGATCTCTTAAGCAATAGACTTGGTTTTATTGTTATTATTGAAATATGTTAGAAGTTTTCTTTCATTTGATTGAATGTTTTCATAGCACAGTAAAAATGTGAGTAATGTTTGAATCAGCCTTGAGCCAAATGCATAACTATTGTCAACCACCTTGTGGGGGTCGCATGGTCTATGGTCTACTTATAGTGTGGAAGCCATTAAAGTTTAGAGCCTTCATAGCTATTTGCAGAGCTAGGTCGAGGATCAAGAGCCTTAAATAGCTCAACCTTCATTTTATTTTGTACGATGGTGCTAGCCTTATGAAGGCTATCAAAATTTATTCTGATTGACACTGCTATTTTTTTTAGATTATCCTTGAAAATGATTGAATACGATCCTATGGGAGGGGTATGATTCCCAATATTTCATTTTTATTATTTCTAATGCGCATTATCAGATGGGTCGATAACAACAAAGGGGCTTAAATAGATTCTCTTAGAACTTTGCATATGTATGTGAATTGTTGTTTTGTGTGAAGCCGACTTCGTTCGATAGGAACGATGGAATGATTCCAAGTTTGAGAATCACCAAGCCTTGCTTGGGTCGATCTAATAGATCAATGAGCTGATTCCTAAATATGTATATGGTATAGACATAATTCTACATGTTGAATATAATTGTATGCATGGTATAAACCAACAAGCCCATGTGGGAATTTTTGAATATAACCCTTTTTGCTAGGAAAGAAAGCACCCAACCTATAAGAATGGTCAATTCCTGTGTAACCTATGATTGTTTCACTTGTAGCATGAATAGGCATGAGTTCTACTTAGAACTTGAAACTTCTATGCCTATCTCTTGACCAAAATAGTTGCTCAAGTTTTACATCGACAACAAGCATGTTGAACTTAGATTGTTTATAATATTAAGTTGCACATTGAATTTTAGAAATGAAAGTATTCAAGATCTAAATATTAATCATTGTATTTTTATGTAGGAAAATGGGTTATTTTATTTGTTGGAGAAATATTTTGGCTTGCTTGAAATTGACAAATGAGAAGCTATAGACAATAATGTTACTGGCAAAACAACATTTTTATTTTTTAGCTCATTGTGGAAAAGCCCATTTTGTTTTTAAAAAGTGAAAATTTAAATGTAATGTTACCATTTAGCTTCTAAACAACTTGAAACAACAATAAATTATTTCAAATAGTGAGTGTTCTGTTGGAAAATGACATTTTCTATCATTAAATGTAACTGTTTAGTCTAAAATAGTTTTGTATTAATGTAAACAGTGAATAATCTATTGCAATCAACACTGTTTTGTTGTTAAGTTATCTTTGTAGCTGAAAACAACCTTTCTCATTAAACTATTTAGCTGGAACAACGTTGAATAGTTGTAAATAGTGAAAGTCCTTTAAGAAATAACTTGTCTTATAACTGTTTAGTAGGAAACAATGCAGGTTCTATTTAAATGATGAATGTTCATATGTAAACAATAATATTAGAGTATCACAATTTTGTGAGAATGCAAAAGAACAACAATATGTGTGAACTGTTAATATAGTCTTGTTCCAATTCTTTATTTTGATAAAAGAAATGTCAAATGGAATATTATTTAATGATTGTAATCTAAATTAATGATTATTTCAGAATGTATGCATAAATCAAAAACTTAAGTAGGCACATATATGTGTATGCACATAGACTTCATCTATGTACATACACATACTTGTGACATACCTTTTTTTGTTTCTTAGTTCATTTTTAAATGAAAAAAATACTTATGATGAAAAGTATATAATAGTCATAAGAATGATATGACTGATTGTTGAATTACTCTATTGAATCATAATTTTGATTTCTATTGTAAATTAGTAATATGATCCTTCTTTTGAAGAAATATGTGAAAGAATATTCTAATACTTGAATGAAGCAATGATACCTTAGTTGACTAGAGCACCTCAGAGTAGATGTTGTTAAATGGTAGATAGTTGTCATGAGATATTGTATAGTAGAAAGTTACCTTTCAGGACGAGTGCCAAAATAGAGTTTAGAGAGTATAGGTTTGATTTACCAGAGCCTATTGTATGTTGATTTTGTAACACATTAATTATGCTTGGCCAAACAATATAGTTCATTTTGTATGTATGAACTTTGTGATTTCACTCTCTACCATTCCTAGCATAGATCTTGCATTTTCATTTCTTACTTCTAGATAGAAATTAAATGTTGATGTACATGGGTATGCACTAGATTCCACCTTGCAGATTGTTCTCTTGCTAAAATTTTCGTGCAAGGTCGGGCATTCTTCAAGTTGGAAGAATTTCGGAGAAGCATAAGCTTCCTGGTTGGGAAGTAAAGTGCTTCAACCATGTTCTTGTCCATTAGTGGAGGTGAGCATCAAAGAAGAACCTTAGTTTTTCACAAGACTATTTTAGTCTAAGATGTAACTTGATGTAATACATTCATGTATTTGATGTAAAGTGTATAATGTAATGACTTTGTGGCCTTAGGAGCCAAGTCAAACCTGATATTGTAATTTGAATTTTGAAGTGAATATATGAATCATTGACTCATTTAAAATAGAAATGTGTAGCTATGATTGAATTTAGCCACTAGTTATGTCTTTTTAATTTGGAATATATTCATGTGTCAGAAACAATAATGTTAATTAAGTAATAATTTAGGATTGGTTATTACATTTGGTATCAAAGCTTAGGGTTCAACTCTAGGCCTTTTGAGTCTATCATAATTGACTAGGGGTAGTTGACCCTTGACCCAAAATTTGGTTGTCTTGAGAATTGACCGAACCTAGATTGAATGCATGAATGGGAAGGTCAAAGGTAGGATGAAGGAAAGGGAAAACTATTCGAATGTCACATAAGAATGATGTAAAGGAAGGAAAAACCAAGAGGGAGGTTCAATCAGAAATTATCAATGGTGAAACTGTAGCTTAGGCTCTTACATGACTCAAGCTAGAGAGAGGCTTGAAGATTAAGGTGAAATGAACACCTAAGATAAAAAATATTTTTGTAATCTGGAACTAGCCTCTAGGGTGTGGACCCAATGCACCCTTGTTGACTAAAGAGGAAAAGGAGAGCCTATTTGCTCAACCATCCTCCTATGTAAAGTTTGATGTAAATTCAGATGAGGACCCGGAGGAATGTCCTCTTTCTAATGTTGAGAAATTAGAATGTTTTAACAAGAATCCTATTGTAAATAAGGGTCTATTGACTCATCTTTATTATAAATAGAATCAAATAATATTTTTTTGGTGTGTTCATTGAAGGACTCTAAGATGTGTGTATTATGCATGAATGTGTATGTATTCTAGAATGAAGGATGTATGCAATAGAAAAATTATGTGATGTAGCATAAGAATATTTATTCGTAGAAACTTGCATTGAGATGCAATAAATGTGAATGTATTGCAGGATAAGTGTGGGATGACATGGTGACCACTAAGAAAGATGAGGCTGGTAGTGGTTCCAATAACAAACCTAACAAGAGGCTGGAACAAATTCTAGAGCTTTTGAATTGGAAAGAGTCTCACATAGATCATATAGAGCAAGAAGTCTGAGTGGCACATGAGGACTGGGACTGCAGGAATTCAAAAGAAAATCAAGGAGACGGTGGTCTAGGGGTAGGTCCATGAGGACAAATTGATGAAGAGCTTGGGAAAAACCTCAAAAGAGTAGCACCGCCCAAGTTTGATGGTAAGGATATTAGAGAAGGAGCTGAGGCTTGGGTTATAGAGATGGAAAAATACTTTGGGCTTTGTAACCTTTTTGAATAGACTAAGGCGGCATGGGCTACATATCAACTCTCAGGTGAAGTAGCGACTTGGTGGGATAATGAGAAGTTAGAATGAAATCTTTAGCCTGTTGAAATCACTTGGGAACTCTTCCTCCAAGATTTTAGTAAGAGATGGTTACCACAACTTTTCTTTTACAAGAAAGTGACATAATTTTAGAACTTAACCTAGGGAAATATGACTATGATTCAGTATTGGGAAATGTTCACCAAGTTGTTCAAATATGTGCCTCAATATTAGGGAGATGAACTTTTCAATATCCAAAAATTTATAATAGGACTCATACCTCACATAGGATTTGAAGTGGATATGCATGAACCTCAAACCATGAATAAAGTATTCCAAAAAGCTACCAAACAAGAAAAAAAACTACAATAGCTATCTAATCTTCACAGCAACACAAATTCTAAGTCATGGTACACGAAAAGGAAATTTCATAAAGGAGACAAGAGCCATAATATGAAGAGGGGAAGTGAGTCATAGGAGAAGGGTGAAGATGGTAATGGTGGAAAGAACAAGAAAGCAAACAAAGGCAAGGGTAAAGATGACCACAAGTAGAAGGGATTTAAAGAGGACAAGCTAGGAGGTCGCAAAGGGCTTCATGATGGATGTTATACTTGTGGGACTGATCATTATACCTCAAATTGTACTCAATGGTTGAAGTTGCAAAAGGAAGGAAGCTATCAACAGACTCAACATTACTAGATCCATGTTGTAGTGGATAACAGACAGGCAGAGTATTAGGCTTCACCAATTCAGCTGACGGGTAAGATCTATGGCCAATATGTCTCTATCTTAATTGATACTAGAGTTACTGAATGTTTAATAGATCCTAGAATAATATCCAAGATACCCATTAGACCTAGATACATGGAAAATTCATGGAAAATCCAGTATGGTAATTGAACAAAGTGAAGGGTAGATACCTATCTCTTTTGCAGTGAGTTAGAGCTTCCAACCTTTCAAACTCAGGTAAACTTGTATGTGGCACCTTTAGGCTCATATGATGTAATTTTGGGAATAAATTGGTTAAATGAGCATAAGGCTATAGTGAACAATGAGGATAAGGTGGTCAACTATTTGGATGATTATGGAAACCTAGTTGAGGTTTATGGAATGTAGAGACCCTTAGAGCTTAGATAAATTTTTGCAATGCGACTCAAGAAGGCTCATCGAAAGGGATGCAAAATTTATGCAGTGCATGTCAGTAATCCTGAAAGCAAGGAACTATATTTAGATCACTATCCTATTCTCAAGGAGTTCCAAGATGTATTCCCTGATGAACTTACGAAGTTTCCTTCGAAGTGAGAATTCAATTTTTCTATTGACTTGGCTCCAGGAGCTGAGCCTCAATCCAAGGCACCTTATTTGATGACCACCACAAAACTCTATGAGTTGTAGGCCTAGTTAATGGAATTGCTGGATAAGGGACTTATAAAACCCAGTGTGTCTCCTTGGGGAGCACTGGTTATTTTTGTGAAGAAGTAGGATGGAACTTTGCATCTGTGTACAAATTATCAGATGTTGAACAAGGTGACCATTAAGAATCGGTATCCACTCTCGAGGATTGATGAACTATTTGATCAAATGAAGCGAGTGATAGTGTTCTCCAAAATTGATCTTAGGTTAGGGTACCATCAATTGAGAATTAAGGAAGAAGATATTTCGAAGACTACATTTAGAACTTGATATGGACATTACAAGTTCACAGTGGTACCTTTTGGTTTAACTATTGCACCAACAACTTTTATGAACCTCATGAATAGTGTATTCAGAGACTGCTTGTATGACTTTGTTCTAATCTTCATTGAAGACATTCTAGTCTACTCAAAGACTATCGAAGAGCATGATAGAAATTTGAGGATATTTTTTCAGCGATTGAGAGAAAGGGAGCTCTTTGGGAAGTTGTCCAAGCGTTCATTCTATTAGGACAAAGTGAACTATTTAGGCCATATCATTTCAATTGAAGGAGTCTTTGTAGACCTCAAGAAGATCAAGGCAATTATGGAATGGCCAGTGCCTCAAAATGTATCAAAAGTTTGTAGCTTCATTGGTATTGTAGGATACTATAGAGATTTTTTGCAAGGATTATCCTAGATTGCATCTCCTATTACCTCACTCCAAAGGAAGGGAACACAGTTTGAATGGATCGAGAAATGTGAGCAAGCATTTCAACTCATGAAGGAGAGGCTCACAACAACACCAGTGCTGACTATCCCTGATCCTAATGGGAGATTCACAGTAATCATAGATGCTTCAGGAGAGGGATTGGGAGGAGTATTAATGCAAGATGGACAAGTGGTAGCATGTGAATCAAGGAAGCTCAAGTAGCACGACGTGAAATATGCACCTCATGATTTGGAATTGGCAGCCATAGTTCATACCTTTTAGATGTGGAGGCATTATATTTTGGGAAAGCCATTTGAACTCAAGACATACCACATAGGATTGAGATACATACTTACCCAACCAAACCTTAATGCGCGACAGAGAAGGTGGTTAGAATTCCTTAGCGAAAATGACTTTGTAATTGAATATATAAAGGGAAAAGAGAATAGAGTGGTTGATGCTCTTAGTAGATGAAGACATCTAGTAGCCATGATCTCAACAAGGTCTAACTTGAGATAGAAGGTGATTCAGAATCTTCCAGGGGATGAGCACTATAAGAGAGTGAAGAGTACCCTAGTAGTAAATCCTTCATATCATCATTTCGATGGATATGAGATCGAACTAGATGGTATTTTAAGATATCAGAGAAGAATGTATATTCTTGACTCTGGAGAGTTGAGAAAGTTGGTTTAAGAAGAGGTTCATAATGCACCTTATTTAGGACACCCTGGAGTATCCAAGATGATTGTAGAGTTGAAGACTCTGTATTTTTGGCATAAACTCAAGAATGATGTAGTGGAGTACATAGCCAGATGTTTAGAGTGCCAATGAGTCAAGACTGAGCATGCACATCCAATCGAGTTATTGTATCCTCATGACATACCTAAGTATAAATGGTAGGTGATTAGTATGGATTTTGTATAGGGGTTTCCATTGAGCAAGAACAAGCATGATGTTATCTTGGTCATGATTGATAAGTTGACTAAGGTTGTGCACTTCATTCCAAGAAACCTTAAGGATGGATCATTGACCCTGGCTAAGAAATTTTTCCAGGAGATCTTCCGCTTACACAAAGTGCCAAAGACTATCATTTCTGATATGGACACATAGATGACCTCAAGGTTTTGGATGACCCTGAATGTTGTATTGGGGACCAAATTGAATTTCGGCTCAGCTTATCATTGTTGGACTGATGGGAAGATAGAGAGAGTGAATCAGGTAGTCGAAGACCTCCTCCAAATGTATTGTATGGACCAATAGTATAGGTGGGAAGAATATTTTCCTTTGGTAGATTTTTCTTACAACAAATCCTATCATACATCCTTAGGCATGACATTGTTTGAATCCTTGTATGGGCGGAAGTGTCATATCCCCATCAGTTGGGATAAATTAGAGTACATGTTCATAGTAGGACCTAAAACGCTTAAGGAAATGGAAGAACAAATGAGGGTCATTAAGAACATATTGAAGGAGGTGGTTGACCGACAAAAGAGTTATGCTGACAAGAATCAAACTCTTAGATAGTTTGCAACCAAGGATAAAGTTTTCTTGAGAGTTAAACCTCATAAAAGTTCTATTGCTTTTGGAAAGTCTTCCAAGTTGGCCCCAAGGTATGTGGGACCATTTGAAGTCTTGGAAGTGATTAACCTAGTTTCTTATAGACTAGCTCTACCACCTACTCTGGCTTGACTTCATAATGTGTTTCATGTTTCCTTGCTTAAGCCATATCATCTGGATGTGAATCATGTGCTTGATTGGAAATCCTTGTAGGTATAGGATCCAAGAGTGGTGCTAGTGGAGCCCATTAGAATCCTAGATAGATGTAATGTTAAGTTGAAGAGTAGAGATATTGCTCAGTTTAAGGTCTAATGGGACCAATACTCAGAGCATAGTGCTACTTGGGAGGATGCAGAAGAAATAGAACACTCCTTTCCACATTTTCTTTCTTGAGAAAGAGACTTCAATAATTTTTCTTGAAATTTTTGGATTGAGATACTATGATATTTCATGCTATAACTTTGTTGTGATGTTGAAATAGACATGATATAATTTTGTTGTGATGTTGAAAAAAACATATATATAATTTTGTTAAGATCTTGAAATAGACATGTATAATTTATTGTGATATTGAAATAGAAATGCATAATTTGTTGTGATGTTGAAATAAACATGTATAATTTATTGTGATGTTGAAATAGACATGCATAATTTGTTGCGATGTTGAAATAGATATGTATAATTTGATGTGATGTTGAAATAAACATGTATGCTCCAATTTGACATGATGTCAATTACTTTTCAATTTATTGGACATCGGGACGCTGTTTCTTCCAAGAGGGGAAGGATGTCATAACCCAATTTTATTGCATATTATTATAATATAGAAAATTGAATTATTGAAGAAAATCGATATATATTAAATGGAAATTTTGAAAATTTTGAAAATTGAATGAAAGAAGTTGATTGATGTTGACTTTGCAAACTTTTGGAAATGATCTTATATGTTATCAAGAATTGAATGTTACTGATAAATTTGCAAGTGCAAGTGTGTAGTTGCAGGGTAACAGGTTGAAGGATGAGAACACGGTTGAAGTAGGATTGTTTAGCTAGATTGAACGGTAAGCTAGTTGGAATCTGGTTGCACACACCACAAATGGCATGATGACTTGCATTTGAACTATTTTTGCATGTAGATTAAATAGTCTTGTAGATTAAATAGTCTACTCAAATGTTGTGTTTTGAATAAAATGAAAGTAAGTATTGCAAAGAATGATTAAAAAAAAAGATAAGAGATTTCATTATGTGAAAATTAAGTGAAAATAAATTCTTTTGGTTTATATATGGATGCTCGAGATGAAATTAAAGTTTCTTAATTTAAATGATAGCATATGGAACTTATAAGCTCTACCAAACAAACAATTTACACATGAATGTATATATATATATATATATATATATACATGTAAATAAATGTGAATACATACATACATACATACGTACATACATATATAAAATGAAGAAAAAACATGATTAATATGAATGAAATCATATAAATACATATAGATATATGTATATATATATATACATATACATGTATATGTATACATATTCATATTCTTATCGAATTCAAATTCAATAACTGATATATTCAAATCAAACTGTTTAAAATCAATGAAAAATCACAAACATGCAAAAATACATTGTTGATTCCATTTTTTATGGATACCCTAGCGAAAAAAATAGAGGAAGGAAGAAAATCATTTGGCTCGAAGGAGAAAAGTATAGAAAGAACTCGAGAAAGGGAAAAATCTATGGGAAACTTCACAAAAAGCTTGAATTGGAGGTAAATCAATCTCTCAAGCAATAGACTTGGTTTTATTGTTAATTTTAAAATATGTTAGAAGTATTCTTTCATTTGATTGAATGTTTTCATAACACAGTAAAAATGTTTATTGATATCCCTATTTGAATCAGCCTTGAGCCGAATGCATAAGTGTTGTCAATGACCTTGTGGGGGTCGCATGGCCTACGACCTACTTAGTATGGAAGCCATTAAAGTTTAGAGCCTTCATGGCTATTTGCAGAGCTAGGTCAAGGCTCGAGAGCCTTAAATAGCTCGGCCTTCATTTCTATTTTACATCATGGTGCTAGCCTTATGAAGGCTATCATAATTTATTCCAATTTGCAGTGTTATTTTGTTTAGATTATCCTTGAAAATGATTGACTAAGATCCTATGGGAGGGGTATGATTCCTAGTATTTCATTTTTATTATTTCTAATGCTCATTATCCGATGGGTCGATAATGACAAAGGGGATTAAACAGATGCTCTTAGAACTTTGCATATGTACCTGAAATGTTGTTTTCTGTGAAGCCGACCTAGTTCGATAGGAACAATAGAATGATTCCAAGTTTGAGAATCACCAAGTCTTGCTTGGGTCAATCTAAAAGATCGACAGACTGATTCCTGAATATGTATATGGTATAAACATAAGTCTACATGTTGAATATAGCTGTATGCATGGTATAAACCAACAAGATCATGTGGGTATTTTCAAATATAACCCTTGTTGCTAAGAAAGAAATCACCCGACCTGTAAGAAAGGTCGATTCCAGAG
>VDFB02379731.1:0-42042 GCA_007258455.2 Sequoia sempervirens
CATCTCTCATCAAAATTGATACTCTTTCTATTCGTGACTTTAATAATGTTAGTAGGAAATCACTAGGTATAGTCACACTACCAATTGAGGTAGGATTAGCACCCTACCTACACTCACTCATGTCATGCCTAACACTCTTTCATATAATCTTATTCTTGGTAGACCGTGGATTCGTGCCTTGGGGGAAGTCTCACCTACTCTTCATTGTATATTGAAGTTCATTTATAACAACAAACTTTATATGATTGAGGGTGATCTGGATCCAAAAAAATTATTACACATAGAATTTAGGTATCAACTTCCTCTTTTAAATAATTTGGTTCCTTCTTCCAATTAACTATTCTCCATTGCTAACAATGTTAATGATCATAATGATGCTTCACTTTTGAGTGCATATTTCACTCACGATTGGGGTTCATTAGAGTTTACACCCTCCTTTTTTGAAGAGTATAAAATCTCACAATCTAGACCTGAGATCCCGAAGGAGTCTTTCGTGTCATTTGCACAATTGATTTCTTCTTAGCATCTCAAACCTACTATTCCAACTTCTACGTTGATACCATCCTTTCATGATCATGTTTCTTCTTCTTCTAGCACATACATCAATGAAGTTTGGGGCTCTTCATATTTTCCCCTCATGGATTAGTTGAATCTAAGTTTGACCCTCCCCATCATGACATCTCAAAACTCGACAAGGATTTACATTCTTGAAAAATAATTGATTCTTCTTCTCATGTCAATGTTTTTGCCTCTTCTTCAGAAAGTGGTCATAATTCTCATTTAGACAAGATTAGTAATATGGTTTCTCCTCCTCTATTTGATTTGGAGACACATTATGGAATTGGATTCAAAATCATTACTAAACTTGAATATTATGGAAACATTTTAGGGTGCATAGAATAAGGAGTTAGGGTTCATGTGAATCTTACACCGTACTTCTCTAAAGAGGTTTTAGGTTACCATCCTTCTCCTTTGTCTTCATTCCTTCCTTCATTTTTTGATGTATATATGTCTTCCTCTTTCAAGCAATCAAACTTTTGTTTACAAGAGAAATGATTACTTATTTCTCCTCATCCTTTATCTAAGAAAGAGAATATTTTTTTAAGGCTTCTCAAATCCCACTTGATTACTTTTCCTCCTCTAACATGTAATAAATTTCATAAACACCTTCAAAAAAATCCTTCTTTCTGTGCATATTATTAAGTGCTTGACCATTCCACTAGCAAATGTCAGGCCTTGGGTGATAAAATACAACAACTTCTTGACTCTAGTGCCATCACTCTTCCATTTGTTGATGCACATAATGGTTCATCACATGACAAGTGACATTAGGTTTCACCTCTGTCACATTCCTTCTAAATGATAAACTTTATTTGATTGTGTTGCTCCTTACTATGTGGCATTTGTAGCTCTATGTGTTTTCTCATTATCATACATGGTGGTACAATCTTACATGCAACCATACTTCATCTATGGTAGCAACAAAATGGTCTCTAGCATGGTTGTCCTTGCCTATATAGTGGGGGGAAAGGATAGCTAGTGTATATCCTTCTTGAGGATCTCTTCTCTTCTTTCTTCCCCCTTTCTTTTCCTTAAATATCAACATAGTAAATATTCTAATATTTTAAGGGGGGCATATCACCTATCCATCTATGCATCCACACATGCACCCTTCTCCATTTGCACTTCTTGATATTTGGTTTATTGATGTGCACCCCCCGTGGTGATATTTTTCATAATACTCCCTAAGGCATGGTTATCGATTCATCTCCTATGACATTGTTTATTTGTATGCTCCCTGATGCATTAACAACACATGATCACCTAGCATAACATAAATTTCTAGCCTATGAATCCATGTACTCTATAAGCTACCTAGAATAACACAACTTTCTAGCATGTGTGCTTTACAGGGCTTGATTTGTCACATCCATGGTCACCTAGCATAACACAACTTGCGAGCCTATGATCCATGTGGGATTTGTAATGTGCATGACCCTTAATGATAGAGAAAGCTAGCACTCAAGTCATGTACTCTTCTTTGTTCATATTGATTGCTCCCCATATATTTGTATACATTCTTCCTTTGAAGCAATCAATCAACTCACTACATTTTTCTCTCATCTTTAGAATTCCTCTATGTGTTTGTTGCATTTAGGGGATGATGCTTGGTATTGATACAACCTTTTATATCGAGGTATCCTTACCTTTCAAACTTGAAATTATTGCCTTAGATAATATGTACTAATATTATTATATATTTTTTGATCTTCATGTATGCTTTATGTATGCTCTATATGCTTCACATATGCTTTGTGTACGCTTTATGCTCTATGTATATTCTGAGTATCCTTTGTGTATGCTTTATGTGCACCTTGTTGTTTGTTCAGTGTATGCCTTATGTGTGTTCAAATTCTGCATCATCTTGTGTGTTATATATTTGTATTTAAGGTGTATTTGTGTCATATGTATTATATGTTTGACCTTTTTATCATGGCATTATGGATTGCTAGGATCTTAAATCTAGGGGTTAACACATCTCTCAACTTGGAGTCACCTTGTCTCTTTAAAATATTGATAAAGAGATCTATCTTCTCCATACTTTAGTGTGAGTATGAATGTATCTTCATACTCCCACTAAAGTGTGAACTAAATGTAGTGTCATATTATCACCGGTGACAATTTCACACTAGGTTTGGCACCCTATTTTGTGTGTATGATTAGTTTTGTTCATAATTTGACCATTTTGGGACCCAATTAAGAAAATATGTTAAATTCTACAACAACTAAAATTTCGAGAGGGAAAAAGTCTTGGACACTAGTGTAGGGAGCTAGTGTCTTGCATGCGAGGTTTAAAGAGTTTTTAAATTCAAATATTAGCCTTTTGTGTCTTGAACATTGTGCCTTGTCCTTCTAGCTCCAAAAAGTACTTGGAATGCATATATAAACAAATCTCTCATTTACACACATATAACTTATCTATAAGAATATTCTCTCTCTATTATTATCTATGTTATTTCTAAAGCTCTCTATTTGTGAAGGTTATTTTGTTATGGATACTAACCCCTATAGATATTCAAGGAAATTTATTCTTTTTTCATCAACTCCTTGTGGCAACTTGTGATGTAACATCACTTCAATGAGTTTTTCACACATATAGTAACTTTATTTAATGCTATTTCATTTACAACAATATTTATCATTTATTTTACCTTCGCTCCCCCGAGAGAATGTACTCTTTATTATCATTATCATTGTTGTTGTGGAGGTATAAACACCAACATGAGGTTTGACTTAGGAAAGACCCTATACAACACAACCCTTTTCCATTTTTTGCGTGTGTAGATCCAAATCTAAAATTTTTTGACAATAAGAGGCTACAGGAAGATAGAGTGGACTGTGATAGATGGACAAGAATTCAGATCGCATAAAACCCTAAGGACACAAGAACCCCACACTTGCATCCTACCATTTTTTCCTCTACTTTTGGTGACAGGTTCCCCTTTGTCTACCCTTTCCATATCTCTATTCATTTCTATAAATTATTATATTTTTCTATGTGATTATTTGTTTAATTAGATTAAGGTTTATACCACTTAGGTTAATTAAATCATAATTATCAATCTTTCATCTTTATAAACAAAGGAACAAAATCCATGCATCTTGGCTCTCCTTGGAGGATGTTAGCAAATAATAACGCCTTCATTGGTTCATGTTCTAAATGTTGTATGGTAGAAGGATTGATTTAGGTTAATGCATTAATTATTCTAGGATATCTTTTCCCATATAACAGTGAGATCATGATATAATGATTGTGTTCATGATTCCACAGTTGAGATTTTGACATTGATCTTGTCACATTCTCTTGGTATTGAGTATATTGATCATTTTTTTGAGAGCTTCATCGTGTTCTATGTTGCATTTGAATCTTGGCATGAATTGATTGGTTATAGGCTCTCATGGATACTTAGAGACATATCTTGGGATTAGAGACATGTATTGATATACTTAGTTGACGCTAGGAGATATCTTGGGATTAGAGACATGTAGAGACATACTTAGTTGATGCTAGGAGATATCTTGGGATTAGAGACATGTATTGAGATGGATACTCTTTGATGAGGTTTCAGTAGGAATTTTGAGGAGCCTACACCTTGGTTGGATGTGAGTTCATCACGGACCTATGAGGAGATTGTTCTTAGATGAGTCATGATGACTTGGATATCTTAGAGGAGCATTCTCATTCCCCACTCTTGGTCCACTTGATAGTAAATCATTTGAAAAGATATTGCCTACCTTGTTTTCAAATACTTTTTGTTTCATGTTTTTTTTTCTCATGGAAATAAGTCTTGAGCCACGATGATTAGTTTTGGGAGACTTATTTGAGGATTATTTAGCATGAGTTATTTGTTCTTTGAAATCAAATTTGGCATTACCTATGTAATGGGAGTTCCTAGATGTGCATGTTCTTCATTGACAACTTTGATACATGGAGCTTGTGATTGCATGCTATGGGTTGTGTATGTTGATGGCATGAGGCTCACTTGTTATGGTATGATACCTTGGCTTTGAGCTATGAATAATTGGATGTGTTATCATTTGTTGTGGATGATATTTTAGATATGGTGATTATTTCTTGACAACTATTGATGCATATTTGTTACCTTTGGATTGAGTGTTTGTGCTTAGGATATCCATTAGAGGCAAGACTTATGCTTCTTTGTGACAGATAGTGTGGCATCTCTTCGGATGAGTTCTTATCTTTGTGCATTGGTATGATGGAGGATGAGAGTATTCATTGTTGAGATTGCGGTCACCTTGATTCTTGTTGTAGCTATCTTGATGGAGCACATGGAGCACTTTGATTCCTTGATGGTATATGTGGCTATAGAGATTATTCCCTTGTTGATGTTTGAGTTTACTTGTTTGCCCCTTATGCAATGTAGACAACAAGTGAGAGAATGTTAGGAAAAGGTGTGTTATACACCTTGCCTAATGCTATAATGTAATTTAATATTATTTTTGGTGCACCTAAGGGATCTAGAGATGTGTGCATCACATGGGGTTAGCATTCTTGGGGTCACTTTATGTGTTATATGTAACATAGTGATAAATATTTAATGTAGGGTTACACATTGGAAAAAATATTTAATATTGGAAAAACTTAGTACCAAAAAGTAAATGTGGGGGGAAATGGTTTTGTAAGATTATGGTATTAGTCACATGGTTTTATGTAATACCACTTGGTGGTTTTATGCAAGCTTATGTCTATAAAAACAAGCACATAGGTAGTTGTCTAAGGTTGGATAATTTGGATAAAGGGCTAAGAGTCTCTTGTTTGCATTTGTAAGGGTTTGAAGCATGGCACAGGATGTGTGGTTACATACTTATTTACATGGAGTGCGTATATAGAGCCTATTGTTTCAAGGGTATTCATGGAGACTTTGAATATGTATTGTAATGATTTCATTACTAGATAATACATGAGTAATGTATATTTTTGAAGGTTGGGTTTTTCCATCTTGAGGGTTTTCATTGGGTATATATTGTATCAACTTTGATGGTATGTTGTTTATTCTTTTGTACGTGGATTATGAATACTTGTTTGCATAAATTTATTTATTTGGGTTATGTGGAAATTATCATGTATGGCTAGAAATTTCTTCTCAAAATGGTTACTAATCAATATTTATGTAGTCATTAGTAGTTTCTTACAACATCATTAGCCTAGTGATGAGAATTATATAATAGTCCTCTAATGGTTTAACTGGTCATGGACTCATATCAGTTTTAACACAAATTTAGAACAATGGGTTGTCTATACTAGCAGAACATATATACTATAAATAATTTATCCAGGTATATATATATTAATATTAAAGTTTGGTTGGTTAGGCTTCAACTATTAGACCTATGCCTATTGCTGCAACATAGAGTCATATATGTAGAAAACCTCAATGACATAGAAAACCTTAACTTTCATACGAGTCTAATGTACTTGGATCTATTTTTTGAACAAGTTAGACCCTCAAATACCCTTTTTTTCTATAGATGCACCTCTACTTAATAATATACGAATAGCTCAAAAGCTTCACATATCAATCTTGAAAGGTTTTGTTTTTTTTAATCTTGGCATACACATACATAAAGCAAAACAATTTTTTTGTAATCCTTATATGCAAACTAACACAAACTAAATATAAAGAACAACAAATGTGGACTTAGGGGTTCCTTGAATCCCCTAATTTTAAAATAAAAAATACATATAGAATTCATAAATTGCACAAAAGTAACATCTAATATTGATTTTCTAAAATAGTAATGTAATTACAAATATTTCATACAAATATGGAACTTATTTATATTACATTCATTAGTACAAATAAAATATACAACACAACCCATATGATCTTGCTAAAAATATGAATAGATACCAACCATTTACAATGAAAAAGCAAACTCATATATAAATTTGCAAGTAGGGTACACAGTCATGAAAGAGAAGACATGGTTACATTACTTTTGTAGAGAGAGCCCATGCTTGTGAAATCATTGTATTCAATACTTAGAAACTAAAATCATCCTTTAGGGACTTTAAAATAAATCTTCAAATTGAAGAAATGACCCCCTTTGATTTTTCATCATGTTGATCATTAATGACTTGAAGATTCACATGCACAAGGTGAAAGAGTGCCTATGAAATCTACTGAAAAGTGGCCTAGGAAATGGTGTGAATGTTTGGGATTTGTAATATTCAACCATTGCAATAAATTAGGGTATGTTTATATCATTTCCTCCTTTGAATCTATGCACTTTAGAGTAAATAATAATTTCTTGGTACCATTGGATATGATTTGGTTTTTGTAGGGCCATATTAGCTCATTAATGAAATCTTGTGTGGTTTTCCTTCTTATGATTAGAAGTTGCTTGCAAATCTATTTTTGATAGTCATTGTATCAAATATGGTCATAAATAGCCTTTTGAATTTGTAAGGGGGTAGGTGGGATTGTTCAAAATAAAATGTTAATTTTGGACTGTTAGGGTTTGGAGGTTAGGAATACCTCATAACTCATGCCTTTTTGGATGTTGGAGGATCATAGATCACAATTGGTG
This sequence comes from Sequoia sempervirens, assembly GCA_007258455.2. Taxonomy (NCBI): domain Eukaryota; kingdom Viridiplantae; phylum Streptophyta; class Pinopsida; order Cupressales; family Cupressaceae; genus Sequoia; species Sequoia sempervirens. Next base: position 7,114 of record VDFB02379731.1, read on the forward strand.
AGGAAGTCATGCAAATGGAGGGAAGTCTAAACAAATAGTATCAAAGAGATAAGAGAGTGTTAGAATGTCAAGGATCAAGGTTTAGAGATGATTCACACTTGGTACCACTTTGAAGGGAAACACACAACTCTAAATCCAATAGAACGTGCAAAGGGAAGTTATTGGGTGATGTAGTTTTAGAGATGCACAAGGAAAGGTATTGAGGTAAAGGGATGGGTGAAAGTCTGGACACATTAAAATATATAAAGGAATCATCAGGGTTTGGGAGTTGGGCATGATAGGAAACAAGTACTAGGTAGAAGGAAGGTTACAAATTTTCCTTTGATAGAATACTTAGTGAAAAATAATGAGTCTCAAGTCAAAATTTTAGGAGGTCCATATGAGGTACCCAAATAAGGGATGGTCTAAAACTCCAATCTAAAAGATAGACAAAATTTGATTTCCAAAGGACTAGGAGGTCAAGTTTTGGGGATAACATGGAAAGGGTACTTGGGGAAAGGAAAATTTTATGGTTTTTTAGGGAAAGAGTGAAAGGAATGAGTGGATAAGAAATTTCAATAGTCTAGTGCAAACAAAAGACTTGAGTTTTTTAATGCAAAGTCTCAAAAATTAGAGCTTAGAGATGGCAAGGAAATGATATTAGGGGACACACAGGTTTGAAACTTTGGTGCTTAGAATTTTCTAAGGAATTAGGTTGGGTTTCAAGGCTTAGATGGATGGTATGCCAACATGGGAAGGTTTGATAGTTTGAAAACCATATTTAGATAAATTTTACAAGGTTAAGGACTGAAAGGGAAGTCTGAAAACCTAATAAGGACAAAGGGGAAGGTAGAGATGGATGGGATGGCATACCAAGATGGACAACCCCAAAGTCTAAAACTTAAAAAAAAAATTAGAAATTTAAGAAAATGATCCAAACACACCCAACACTTATAATTTTTGGACTTTTGCAATTTTTAACACAAGATGAACATAGAGTAGTACTTAGACAATATTTTGACTCATGAAAAATCCACATAGACTATTGTAGATCAGTTATAAAATGTGGGCTCACACAAAGCCATCACAACACATGGGCTAAACATAACATTATTTATAAAGTTTGAGGCTTATAAAGTTGGGTTCTAGCATAGGTGATGCAATCAAAATAGATGATGTAGAATGGTGTTATGACATGTGGGCAAGAGTGATTCTAAGATGCACAATTTTCTAGTAGGGAGTGATATGGAGTGATGAGTGATTGATGATTCATGATAATGTAGGATGGATAATGACCTAGGAGTGATGTCCTTTTATGCATGAGCTAGGCACACACTTTGAAAGTTTTGGTGTAAGAGTTGTTGCTTAAAAACTAGTTGAAACTAATTCAACTTTATCCTAGGGTGAAATTTTAATGTTAAAATCTTGAAACTAATCTAGATCATTTATGTGCCCACAATTTTTTTTTTAAGACTACATGAATCGGTCGTGTATTCGCCCCCCTATAAACTGTAATGCGCTTGGTAAACTTTTTTCACATGATTGGTGGCGCTGGCGCGACACGCCCTCTGGTACCACGAGTTTTGGGGGAGACTAGACCTTGTGACCTCTTTCCTACAACATGATGCTTTAGCCAATTGAGCTAGCCCCCCCGCCCCATGTGCCCACAATTTTGACTCAACATATAAAACTAATAATATATGAGCTAAAGATTGTCTAGATAGGGGTTAAATTTTGTTTCTAATTGTCAATTGGAAATCAAGGCTAGTGGAAGTGTCAATTAATCAAAATCATGTGTTGGGATAGTGTACTTATAATCAAGAAACCCACACAAATTAACATAAAGATATGTACTTTTCACCCTTATAATACTAAGATGTTAAAATTAATTCCAAAGTTACACAATGTAATATAGGCCTTTAAAACAACCTTTTATTTATTTGTTAATTCAATAAATAAATTCATTTAATTTATTGTAAAAGGTAAAAATAACCTTTTTAGATTAACCTAGGGAAATTGAACACATGTAATAAATAACACACTTAACCTAGGTAAATCTGAAAGCTAGGTAAATATAGAATAATAACTATTATTTTAAGAAATTAAATGCAAATGAAATGTGTATTCAAGTTTTGAATTAATAATGAAATATAGATGTTGATAACTTACTAAAGATTCAAATATCATTTGTGTTTACAAAATGAAAAACAATACATAACTAGCGAATTATATCTCCAAAAGATTTCAAAGCAAGAGCAACAAACACATGATGAGAAAGGTACATGCACTTGAGCAAGCTTTTGAAAGAATTAAGAACACTTGGAGTGTTGTTTGTCTTTAAACCTTGCATAAACTTAAAAGTCTTTGTGGGTTGATCTTAGGGCTTGGGATTGATCATGTGCAATACATATTTGGTCTTTAGGGCATGATTTTGATATGGTTGAATGCATACTACTATGATTTGGCTAACACACAAGGACTAGTAACATTTAGAAATACTTTGGAGATTATTGACTTAGGGTTCATGTTCTCCTCAATCAACCCCCTTAAATGCCCGATTTTATAGCCTCACAAAAGTGTTGGTAGACAACAAACAAGCATGTAATGATCTAGATGCAAATACTAATTCTTTTCGGTGTTCTAAGTCTTGACATTCCTAGGAATGCTCCTTGTAATGCAGATAATATTTGATGATTCTATAACACTGAAATGAATTATTATATATGTTTAAAATGTCTAAATGCATGTCTTTAAATACTAAGACATAATGAATGGTCACACAAATGTGTATCAAGTTGACTCCTCGTGATTAACGAAAACGGGTGGGAACTAACAATATGCATTTTAAGTCAAATCCACATCTTGTGAGATCATTCTAATATATCACATAAATAATTTAAGATCATAAATACTAATAGTAGAAAACATGAATATATATGTGAAAATATAGATTAAAGATAAGACAAATAGATATAATAAGATATGATAAAACATGAATAAAATCAAATATATACATAAAAAAGAAAACACAACCTTAACATAAAAATATACTACCTATAATACAATCACTAAATGAAAATAACACGAGTACTAATTGGATGGGTAAAAAATCCCAATCACATTAAGGTTTAAGAATATGCTAGGCCAAAGGTGGTAGATGGTCACCTTCTTAGTGAACCTTGAAATTCCACGTCATCGCTTAATCTCCAGTACCTGATTTTTCGAACATGTTTGTAATTTAAAAGTGTAGGCACCCCACTGAATTGGGGGACAGGTTAAAAAACCAGCCATGGACGCGAGCATAAGCATCTGGCGCCCTCTTTTCAACAAGAGAAGTTCATTACCTCCTCACCTCACCTCACTGCGGGTGCTCTCGAAACCACGACGTTGCAGAAGACGCGGAGTGGCCGTCGCTCGCAGCGGAAACGTTCTCGAAGGCGAGCAATCACAGCTCAAACAAATCAACGGTATACCTGCACGCTTCAAAGATTTCCCAGGTATTTTAAGCTCAAATCATCCGCCCTTCAAGCCTTTCAAACATTAAATTACCTGAATTTTTTATACAAAATCAGGTTTACACTCTGCACTAAGGCCAAACGTTTACTGCATTAATTTCACATTTTTGTACAAAATCAGGTTTTAATGCTGTAAATTTTCTTGTATGTATCGACTGCGTTTAAGTTAAATTATTTTTACTGCTTAAAAACAATACTAAATTTAGCTTCTATGTGGTAAACCGTCGCCTCCCTCCACCCTCAGTGTATCAGTGTATGTGTGCACACGAATGAAATTATGTGATTTTAATTATGGCTTTAAGATTGAATTGTTTATGGTATCATAACACATTACATTTGTTTTGTATGTATGTGTGTGTCTGCATATACATGTGTACATGAATGAAATGATATATGTGCGCATATATATAATGTGTATGTCCGTATACATATGTATACAAATATAAAAAGATATATATATATATATATATATGTGTGTGTATACATGCACATGTATACATGAATGAAATGATGTGTGTGTCATGCATGTGCATATGTATGTGCATTTATGTGTACTTGTATATATGAATGAAATAATATGTATGTGTATATACTATATATACAATGTGTGCGTCTGTGTGCACACATGTATACATTAATGAAATGATGTGTGTGTCCATATGTATAAATGAATGAAATAATGTATGTGTGTGTACACATGTATATATGAATGAAATGATGTGTGTGTTCGTGCATATATACATGATTGAAATGGTGCATGTGTACATGAATGAAATGATATGATTTTAATTATGTCTATAAGACTGAATAAATTATGGGATCGTAATAGATTATATTGATTATTGTAACTACTTAAAGATTTGGAGGACAAGTACATGCTTCTTCTTTTATTCATTTGAATTAGCAGTTCTCTCAACCCTATTAATCTACTTTTAAAAAATAATTCTAACATGAATTTTTTTTTTTTTTTTATAAAAAGAGGGTAAAAAATTTATTGAATCATAACAGCATTACAAAGTCCAAAGAAGGAAGCCACAAGGGGCCAAAAACAATAAGAATTAATTCACACCCAAGAAGCACCTCATATCCTCAGCAACCCACTCCTCAAGAACAGGGGCCATATCAACAGGGAGATTGCTCCAATCATCCACAGACCAAGAATCAGTCTTTTCCGACGCCCATCTAGCCAGCCCATCAGCCACCCTATTCCACTCCCGTGGAATATGACGGAAAACAATGGACTCCAAGGTAGAGCACAGAGAAATAATCTGTTTGACAACCACAGCTAGCTGCCAATTCACATCCTCCAAATTTTGATTATTCAACATATCAATAACCACCTGAGAATCAGCTTCACAAACAATCCGCCGCCATCCAAGGGAAACTGCACGCTCAACCGCCAAGAGAATAGCGCTAGCCTCCATAAGATTATTAGTTTGCAAACCACGATACATAGAAAAGAAGAAAACCACCACTCCAAGGCTATCTCTACCAATACCACCAACCCCAGCATGCCCAGGGTTACCCCTAGAAGACCCATCAGTATTAATTTTCAACTCCCCTAGAGCAGGTGGGCACCAAAAGCCCTCACGAGCAACCCTCTCACGCCCACGCCTACGATGCACTTTACTCATAATACACTTCCCCCCTGTGGCAAGACCCAGGGAATTTACAACACCCAAGTCCCCAGGAGCAATCGGCACAGACAAGTCACACTTTGCAGTCAAAGTCTCCAGCAAAGCCCCAAGAATTCGCCTCCAAAGTTGCCCCACGAGCAATTTTTTATCCAAGAATATTCTTCTGTTACGTTCCAACCAGATTTGCCAAACAATCAAACTAGGACCAATGCTCCAAGCAATTTTAAGAAAAGAGGTTGTAGCAGGAGAAGAGCCCTGTCTCTTCCAAAAATCTTCCAAAGAAGAGACATGGCAACATGGTAAGCTCCAAAGATTCCACCAGTGATGCCAGATAGTCTTAACAAAAGAGCACTGAAAAAATAGATGTGATAAGCATTCATCATGCTGACCACATAGAATGCACATGGAGGGGCCCTGGAACCCACGTTTGCAAAGATTATCCCAAGTAAGACACTTACCTTGAACCACGAGCCAAGAGAAAAAATTACACTTAGGCCAAGCAAATTTATTCCAAGCATGCTTCCACCAAGAAACCTGGGAGCTTCCAAAGACCTGTTTATCCAAAACCTGATAACCAGAGGCAACCGAAAATTTTCCTTTCAAGTCAGGTCCCCAAGCAAGCACATCAGCCCCTTGGAGAGAATTGCAGACACGACTCGATAAAATCTTAGCAAGCTCTTGACGATCCTCCACTGCACCACCAGGAGGCCAATCCAAGGGGCTCTTCCACCTAGACACAGAAATTTGACCCAAAGATTGTTGAGATTTAAAATCTGCCACATGACTCCAACCCGCCTCCACAAAAATCTGGCACAAATCTTGGAGATGGGGATGAGATGACACAATGGGTGGGTATCCATCCCAAGAATCATACCAGAAAAGAGCATCTCGACCCCCATTACAAATCCAAAAAAGTCCCTGTTTAACCAACTTGGCACCACGTTTAAGGGTACTCCAGATCACAGAGCCTTTCCCCTCCATACTAAACCTTGATACCTCCCTACTTTCTACTGCCCCCAAATATTTGAAGGTCAGAATTTTAGCCCAGCACATATGCTGTTGAGAGCACCAGCGCCAATACAACTTAGCAGCCAAGGCCTGCCCATTCAAATCAGCCCGCCGTAAACCAAGACCCCCCTCTTGCTTTGGCCTACAAACAACATCCCACTTCACAAGACTCCATTTTCTATGAAGAAGATTACCAGCCCACAGAAACTGACGAGACAATTTCTCGAAATCTCTAATAAAACTTGAAGGAGCAGAAAGAACAAAGCATTTATAAATAGGAAGAGCCTGGACCACCGACTTTAAAAGAGTCACTCTACCTGCTGAAGAAAGCCACCTGCAAGTCCAATGACTGACCAATCCTCGAAACTTATCAAGAGTCTCTTGCCAAAACCTTTTGGGGAGAGAGCGAACAGCAAGAGGGATTCCAAGATAGGAAAAAGGAAGCGAACCAATCTGAAACCGAAGGATACCAGCAATTCTCCTTTGAATACCTTTAGGAGTGTGGAAGAAATATATGAAGGACTTCCCCTCATTTATGCGCTGCCCAGAAGCTGCCAAGTAACTATCCAAAACACTGCGCCAATTGAGAGCCTCCTCAACCTTAGCCCTGCCCATCAAGGCAGTATCATCTACAAATTGCAGATGAGACTGAGGGGGAATACCATCTCCCCAACTCCATCCCTGAAGCAATCCACTAGCAACCTGAGCACGAATGAGTCTTCCCAGGCCTTCCGCAAGGAGGATGAATAAGTAAGGAGATAGGGGATCTCCTTGCCTAAGGCCTCTAGAAGCACCAAACAAACAAGTGGGCTCACCATTGATAAGCACCGAAAAGGAGGAGGAAGTGACACAACTCCTAACCCATTCAATCCAACCCTCAGCAAAGCCAAAAGCTCCAAGGATTTTAAATAGAAAACTCCATTTAACACGATCATAAGCTTTAGCCATGTCTAACTTGATAAACATAGATTTATCTTTTGAGGATTCCATAGAATGGATGGCCTCAGCAGCAATAACTACCCCATCCATGATCTGTCTTCCAGCAACAAAACCCCCCTGCTCTTCAGAAATTAAGTCATCAAGCCAAGGCTTCAGCCTTTCTGCGATCAACTTAGTAATAATTTTATACACAACATTACATAGAGCTATAGGCCTAAACAAATCCAAGGAGTTAGCTCCCACCTTCTTAGGAATAAGAGCTAAAAATGTAGCATTTAGGGACTTCAACATTTGTTTATGCATAAAGGATTCTTGGACAACCTCTAAAAGGTCCAATTTAACCACTTCCCAGAACTCCTGAAAAAATTCAATGGGGAATCCATCAGGCCCAGGAGCTTTACCTTTCTTCATCTGGAATACAACCTTCTCAAGCTCCGACAAGGTAATAGGAGCAAGCAATGATTCATTCATTTCATTAGTCACCAGCTTCGGGATACAATCTAAAATTTTAGCTTCATCCTCCTCCGCAGGAGGCGAATCCTCAGAGAAAAGGGTAGAGAAATATCGAATGCATTCAGCTGAAATAGAGGCTGAAGAGGACAAAGATTCCCCATTAGGCAACAGAATAGAAGAAATAGCATTACCTTGTCTCCGATCCTTAACTGAGTTATGGAAGAAAGCAGTGTTTCGATCCCCAGCCTGGAGCCATTCAATACGAGACTTTTGTTTCCAAAAAATCTCTTCTCTTAACTCCCATTCCTCAAGCTCTTTTGTTGCAGCAACCTCTAATAAACTCAGCTCCTCTGAGAGGCCTTGATCTCGAATTTGTCTGGTAATTAGGTCTAGATTATCTCGCGCCTTTTGCTTTTCCTGAAATAAATTACCAAAATGCTGCCTATTCCATCTTTTCAATCTGTATTTAACATACTGGAGCCTCTTTGAGAAAGAGTACATGGCAGTGCCATATGCTGGCTTCCCCTGATCCCACCAACTAGGGAGCAAAACATGAAGAGATTCATCCCTAAGCCACATGAGTTGGAACTTAAAGGTCTGTCTAGCACACCGTTGAGGCACATCAACTACTAGCTTAATAGGCCAATGATCAGAACCACGACCATCCAAAATTTCAGAGCTTATCAACCACCTGTCCCCCACCCAAAAACTAGACACCAAAAATCTATCAAGTCTTTCAGAAATAGAGGCATCGCCAATTCTCCTATTATTCCAAGTAAAAAGACCATTGCCAGGTTTGATATCCACAAGATTCAAAGCAGAGATATTGTCCTGGAGCAATAATGCAGAAGCCTCCAACCTTGCAATACCACCTCGTTTTTCTGCAAGCTCCGTGATAGCATTAAAATCGCCTCCAATAATCCAAGGATGGTAGGGAAATAAGCTGCGAACTAAACGAATGTTGGACCACAAAAGTTGCTTTCCTTGCAACTCCACAGGCGCATACACATTGGAGAAGAGAGCAATTTCCCCTGACATAAAACAAGAGGCCACCATGGAAAGGGAGGACCTGAAAGACACCCACCAAAGGGGGCAAATCTTACGCGGGTTCCATAAACATGCCACCCCGCCAGAAGACCCTTGAGCACCAATGCATTGGCATCCACCATTCCCCCATAACTTAGGAACTAGATCCATCATACCCTCCACAGAGAGCTTAGTCTCCTGCAAAAAAAGAACATCAGGCGAATGACACCTAATCAAATCCCGAACAGCTTTTTGTCTAGGGCCACTGTTCAAGCCCCTAACATTCCAAGAGAGAACTATCATTTCGAGGGGCATGAAAAATGCGAATCCAGAGTCTTGACTGACCCTGACTCCACCAAAGTCTCCCCTATCATCTTAATCTTTTCCTCATCCTTCTTCCTTCCCAGCTTAGAAATTTTCTCCGGCCCCCCCTTCTTGAGAACTTTTTGCAGAACACCCAACTGAGAGGACGCCTTAATATTCTTCTTGCCCACCTCTGGACCAACTTTTTGCAAGAGGTGAACCTTATCTACACTATCTTTCACTACCTCAGCACTACCACCCAACTCAACCTGAACCTCCATTTGACGATCTATCCCTAGAGCCGAAGTCCCATCAGTAAGCGGAGCCATAGTCCCCTCTGAGTTGAGCAAAACCTGACAAGAATCTTTCCCAACCTCATCTAAGCATGGCACTCCCATACCCCCCTCCTCTTGGGGAGCAAGCATTGCCTCAACTAAAGGGCCATGCTGATCAATATCCAGAGTCCCATGATCTAGATCCAAAAATCCTGGGTTCACCTCCTGTTGACTAAGATCCTCTAGCACCTCAAACCTGTTGAAGGTGTCCTCCTCCTGCCTGTCCTTCAAAGTCCTTTTATGACCTTTATTTCTGTTTCGGCCTCTAACGGGAATAAATCCATCTTCCCTACCACCAGAACCCTGAATGGGGTCCTTGCCCTTATCCACCCTAGGTGGATTAGCTGAAGGTTGAGAAGAATGAGCCTCCAAAGGCTTGGCCTTTGGACATCTGCGCAGGAGGTGACCATACTCATGACAGAAACGACAACGGAAGGGAAGTGTTTCATAATCCAGCTGTTGCACCCATGAATAATCTCCTGCACTCACTTCTAACGAGTCTGGCAATGGCTTACTTAAATCAATTTCTACACAAAACCGGGCAAAAGTCATTACCTTTTTGAATTGTGTTTGCTGAGAAGAACCCACAGGTTTCCCCAGCTTCGAGGCTAATAGGCACAACACATCCTCTCGCCAGCATTCCACAGGGAGCCTTGGAAGACGGACCCAAACCGGAACCCGATTCGGAAGTTCCTCTGCCGGGTTGAAGCCAGCATGCCATGGCTTAATAAATAAGCCCACCTGGTTATAAAAATACGGGCCCCCTTCAAAAATCCTATTCCGATCAGCCAAACAATCAAAAGTAACCATGAAGTAGTTATTTGCCAGGAGGCGGATCTCCATCTCTCCCTCAGGCATCCATGTCTTTTGAGCCCACATCTCCAAGAATTGCAAAGAAATTTTCAAACCTAAGAATTTGCAATAAAGAGAATGTCGTGCATAATAATCAATGTCTTCAGCCAACATCTCCATTGGAATGACTACGCTCGGCCTCTCTTTACACCGTTCGAGGCACCCATTAATCTTCGGAATTCTAGGCCCCCCTACCGAGCCCATCTCGACTTTCTCAGGTTCCACCGAGAAAAGATTATTATCAAAAATCTTCGAACCCTGTGGAGAGGGTTTCGATCCAAAAGCAGAACGAAAGTCCATATTGGGACAAACCCTAGAAGATTCTCCAGTATCCATCAAAGAGCACACAACGCAAGATGAGCAAGCAAGGCCCAAATAAAACCAAGAGCCCTTCGAAGAAGGCACACTCCACTGGACACCAAGGTCGCAACCCCCCAACCCCAGAATACACACCTGCTGCAAAAGAAAAGAGCCTCCCCCCAAATAGCGTAAAAAAACCCACCCCCAAGAAGCTTCAGAGAAGAAGAGAACAAATCCGACCCCCAACTACACATGCAACCACCAAAAGACCACATGCAGGCCGAGCCTAGATGGTTGCGGCCTCATGCAGCACTTGCAGCTCCAAAAAAATCATCTTTAGTCGGACATGAAATTGACTTTTAATGTTTCTTCATATTTAATTTAAATATCTGAATATACTTAAACATTAAAAAATACAAATTTCTCTTTAAATGTTCAAAAATTACATATACATATATCTATAAATAGATAGATATATACAAATATAAATAATTATATTCTGCATGAAATTTTGAAAACAAACCTTTCCTATATATGTGGTGAGCAATCCTTAATCTGAACAGTACACTCTATTTTATAAAGAGGGAGAGGACTTGTTCTTAAATTTCATCTTAAAACCTATTCACAGGACTGTTTATAGTTTAATGCTTTTTTAAAAAAATACATTTTATTTTTTATCAGTTTTTTTTTATCATATGATGTAATATATTATTAAAATAAAAAATTAAAAAATAAAAACTTAATGTTTAATAGTTTATTAATAATTATAGTTATTTGATTTCATTTATATCTTAAATTTATAGGAGATAAATTAGAGATTGTTACCTATGGAGTTCTAAAACAGTGAACTTTTGTTTCGAGCCAATAGCAATGAGCTCTGCGTCTGAGCCAGTAAGATAAATCTCTTTCCCAAGCCAGCGAGTCAAAAGCAATCGGTTCTGTTTATCAGCCACTGAGCCAAAAGAGACACAGTTCTGTTCCTCTGCAAGCGGGCCAAAGAGATAAATAGTAATAGCCAATAGGTATATTGCACGTATGGCATATAGTTTGCTCAGAAAGCATTTTGTTTGACATTTTAAATAAGAAAATATTTGTAATAAGCGTCATTTAAGACCATGAGGTCTCCTTGTATCAAATGTTTATAGAATAATTTATAAACATATTTTTAAGTTCTGAAACATACAAATTGTTTATGATAGTGCTTACTCTCTGCTAATAGTATTCTGCACATAAGTGTGTGTGAACTTTTCACTGGCAGTAGGCCATTCTTGGGCTTAAAAAGTATGAACTTATGGTTCCTTTCGAATGTAGATTTTTTTTATAGTACTGGAGAGGTGCAAACTGCGACCATCTTGTTGCTGAAGTAGACTGTTCAACAGTTTTTGTTTAAATTAAATATTTATCATTAAAAATTAGATTTAATATTAGATCATAGCAAAAAAAATTTACATTAATATAACAACAGGTTATGAGGAAAGCCTCTCCCTAAATGTTTCAGAAAAATTAGCAATGGAGCTTATATCCCAAGAGGTAATAACTTGATATCTTTGTGAAACCATTGGCTCTTAACTGCAACTAGCAAATCCGACTCTTGATTGAATAGACATAGCCTTGCATCTTGAGTTTATTTACCTATTTAATGCTCTTTCTCTTGGATGATTGTTCACCTTCTTGTAGACTACAGATTTTCTGGTTGACTTCTTTCATTAGCCTTCCTGATTGTAAATTCATTGTGATGGTACTTATGGTCGGGCTAGTGTTATAGGGCAACTTTTCTTTGAACCGATTGGTTAGATTATGTATAAAATCATATCCTGTTTAGGACAATATGGTATTGCAAATGATACGTCGGTGTATCCTACACACTTATAATTTCAAATGAAATATCAAGTGGACCTCTTAACAGGACAGATGTCCGTTTGCCTTTACGCACTTTCAAAACTATTATACTAAATAAGAGAAAATATAGCATGCATAGAGTTGTATTTTGAAATGAAATGATACCAAATTCAATGGGCTGCTCTTTCACAACGTTTAAACAACAAATAAATACAAAAGATAACGTGTTATGTAACCAAAAGCTGAAATATGAAAGCTAGTTACATGGATCTACAGCTACAGCGTCGCAGAGTGCATAATTATTAAAATTTAAAAATCACAGTTTAGTGATAGAAATTTCATCTCATGCTTATTTTCACCACTTTTTCAATATTTAATTTTCAAGGAGTTGATTAGCACCTTAATAGCATTCTAAATAGCATTAAATTTACCAAGGAATTGGAGTGATTTCCCTTCGTAGATGACCTTATTTAAGAAAACTGGATGGTTTCCTTGCACTCCAAGTTTATAGGAAAGATACACATACTTATCTATGCACACAGGTCTCATCTCATCACCACAAATCTCAGAAAGAGGCCGTTCTTAAAAACATTAGTGGCCAGAGCTTTTAAATCTCACATAAGAAGCATTTGGAACAAAAGAAAAAGCTCTTGGCTGAGGTCTTCAGAAAGGATGGATGTAATAGAAAACAAATAAGAAGGGCTTTCACAAAACAAGTGGTACACAAACACATTGGCAGAGGATTGAAGTTTCAACAGACCAACTGCTAGAGTTCCTTACATTGAAAGAATTTCCAGTAAGATTGAGAGAATTTTGAAGCGCCAGAACTTCGAGGAAATTATCATTCCTTTTGAACAAGATAAGGAAGATTCTCAAGGATTGAGAAGAATAATTGGAGCCTTAGTTGTGTATTAGGTACTAGGATCTATCGCATCAATGCTCTTATTGAAGATCCTACATAGGAGAGATAGGCGAATTGATTTAAGCGAGGATTAAAGAGTAGACCACAAACATTTGTTTCAACAAGATGGAAAAGTTGACATTAGTGGAGCATTCGGATGGGACTAAACACCACATTTGTATTGAAAAGGTTGAGGTTATTGATAAGGACATCACATTTTTACAAGTGATGGCCAAGGAAGGTGGCAGTAATCGGTATACACTCAATAGTTTGATGAAATGTGTCGGTTGAACTCAAGTTGCTCCTAGAGACCTATCATCCATAAACTTCAGGGAGGTATTGTATCCACCCAATTCTTTTTACCATGCAGTATCACACTTGTGTCTATAGAAGATCTAAACTGCTACCTCATAAATGCATGCTATCACATTCTAGTCACTTTTAGTTGTAAGTTGTCACCTCTATGTGGTCTGTTAGAGGAATATCGCATGCAGCTGCTTAGCTTATTTTGTTTAGCATTCATTGCTCAAGTGTTTTAAGAGCTAGTGGTCCCATGAATTTTTTATTTTTCTGTTTATTGTAAACAATTTTTTTTTGGACAAAAACAATTATATTAAAAGAATCTCAAAACATGTTACAAGACTATGATTTCCAAATGACTAGAGTCATAAGTAGAGAAGGAAGAGAGAAATTCCAAATGGGTTTTAACTTTTCTACAATTCTATCTCCAACAGAATCCTAGAGAGCCCATCAAGATACCGCAAGCTTAGAAGGGGAGCTCCTTACCTGCATGATTGGTAAGAACAAGATATCGAATATTACATAGAAGTCAAAGAAGTCTATGGTGCCAACAAAAACTTTGAAGAAGAGTTCCAAAGAGATTGACATTCAACAAACTGGATCCATATTGGAGAAGAAAGCTGAATTTCAGGATTGATAATTGAGAAGTTGAGAGGCTTTTTCAAGAGGCAGGGGGCCCCACTTAGAGACAAGAACTAAACTCAGAGAACTAGAACTAAACATTTACTAAATCTATGAACAGTAAAGTAAATCACATACAAGCATTCTAGAATAGAAAACAACATATGAAACAAGCACTCAAGACTGAGAGACAGAGTTACGCTGGAGAAACCCAAAATGGGAGAAATCTCCAGCAAGAGTGAGCTGCTCCAGCTCCTCATATCAGTAATTACAGTCTTTTACATGTACATCGTGCCACAATGAAATCAAAATAAGCTTATGGCTCTTAGAACAGAGTTCCATGTACAAAGATGTGCTCAACTCTTTGATTTTGCTTTCAATCTGCTGTAACATCAAAAACCTCCTCCAAAAACTAGAAGAATAACAAGGTGCCAGCCCTTACAGTGACTTCTACAATTGATATTTTTTCCCAGGCCTCAACCGAGGCATTTCCCAAATGAAATGATGCAAGAAACAGGAAGCCCAAATGTTTTTGGACATTACCTAGCCCGTACATGACAATGACAAAACCACTGCAAACCAACAGTTGGTGGTGGTGAAACTGCCAGGGTGAAGAAGATACTAACACTAATCGACAGTGACACTTGTGAAACTGTGAGGGTAATTGCAAGACTGCCACCTGCTGAAAAAGGGCTCCAACTCCTCAATCCTTCATTTTGTTGATGTTATAGCGGCGGGAGATATCTTTCTCTCAAGATTTAAATAATAAATAATTAATAAGGCAAGTCGGCCTTAATTATAAATTACATTTTATATTTTTTATTCATTAAAAGAAGCCGACCTAAATGAAGAGACACCTTGGTTTGTATATATACAAGGTGAAGTTGATTCATCAAATCATCAATTCATTCTTCATCCAATTCGCACTCTCAGGGAGAAGTTCGCACCCTAGCAGCAGATCATAATTTTTGTAGCAGCGGTTCGACTTCAAGGAGAGTAATATTCGATTGTATCAAAGAGAGATTCTCATCATTTATTTTGTCAAGTTCGCCCTTGGAAGGGTCTGATTTGTAAAGCAGATTTCTGCTCTTGTTCATCCTATATATAAGAGAGATATTTTTGCTGGGTTTTTCTCCCTCGAGAAGGAGGGTTTTCCCAGGGTAAACTGCTGTGTTCATTTGTCTTATGTGTTGCATTATTTATTGCTTACATTTCTGATCTAAAACTAACATGGTATCATAGCAGGTCTAAGAAAATATCTGATTAGATTTGCTTAAGCAATCAAGTCAACTTTTCATCTAGGGCAGATTTTGAAGTATTGCAAATCTGAGGTTGCAAATTATTACAGACCTAAGGGCAGATCTTTGAAGGTGAATTTATGCAGAAAAAGAAGATGGTGAGTGGTGTCAAGGTATAAGATAGGCTTGATGGAGCTTCAACCTTCAACTCTTGGAAACCCAGGGTACTCATTGCATTAGAGGAGAATGATCTTCTTGATTTCGTGGAAAGTGATATGCCCGAGTCTTCGGATGATACTGAGAAAATTCAGTGGAAGAAAAATGGCACGAAGGCTAGAAAGATCATGATAGACTCTGTGATGAATCACCTAGTACCAATCATCTCCAAGTTGAAGTCAACTAAATAAATGTTTGATACTCTAAAAGGATTGTATGAGATCAACAACACTAGCAGAGCCCTTGCTTTGAGACAACAACTTCACCATGTAAAAATGGCTAAAGATGATTCAGTCATCTCATTCTTTATGAAGATTGCTGATTTGAGAAATCAGTTGAGCGCTATTGGGGATATAATTGCAAACAGAGATCTTGCTATGCTGACACTAAATGGTCTTCCTCAATCTTGGGAACCCTTTATTCAGAGCATCAGTGGGAGATCCAAGTTGCCCAAGTTTGATCATCTTCGAGCTGATTGTATTCAAGAAGAGTCCAGGTTGGTAGCAAGAGGAATTGGGTGAAACTATCATGATGTAGAAAATCAAGTTCTTGTTACACATACTTCTA
Source organism: Sequoia sempervirens (assembly GCA_007258455.2). Classification (NCBI taxonomy): domain Eukaryota; kingdom Viridiplantae; phylum Streptophyta; class Pinopsida; order Cupressales; family Cupressaceae; genus Sequoia; species Sequoia sempervirens. The sequence goes on from VDFB02379731.1 coordinate 23,143, forward strand.
GAGAAAGAGGCAAAGGAAGAAAGAGGAACAGAGATAGAGAATCAGATTCTACCCCAGAATCGAAGAAGAAGAAGTATCTCTCTCACATTCAATGTGTCAAGTGTGACAAGTACGGTCACTTTGCTCAAGATTGCAAATTAAGGTCTACACAACATGTTTCTTCTGCGGAAATTGACATAGGGACAACTTAGAAGGAGCCAAGCTCTAAAGTCAATTTAGAAGGTTTCTTATTCTAAAGTCGATCAAGAGGTGGAATTAACATTCAGAGGGAGTCTGACAAACCAACAAAGGCAACCTTGGATGAGGAGGTCAGGAGGTTGATGCCGTACTTGGAGCTTCAGAGGGAGTCACATCATCATGAAGATTTGTTGTAGTGTATATTTCTTTGAGACGGAGAAATATGAGGTGAAAGCCCTTGTAGTGTATATTTCTCTGAGACGGAGAAATATGAGGTGAAAGCCCTTGTAGTGATATTTTTTTGAGACGAGAGAAATATGAGGTGAAATCAGTGTATATTTCTCTGAGACGAGAAATATGAGGTGAAAGCCCTTGTAGTGTATATTTCTTTGAGACGGAGAAATATGAGGTGAAAGCCTTGTAGTGTATATTTCTCCGAGACGAGAAATATGAGGTGAAAGCCTTGTAGTGTATATTTCAGATTGAGAAATATGAGGGGCCTGAGAAGAAATATGAGGTGAAAGCCCTTGTAGTGTATATTTCTCGAGATAGAGACATATGAGGTGAAAGCTTTCGTATATTCGAGACGAGAAATATGAGGTGAAATCCCTTGTAGTGTATATTTCTTTGAGACGGAGAAATATGAGGTGAAAGCCCTTGTAGTGTATATTTCTAGACAGAAATATGAGGTGAAAGCCCTTGTAGTGTATATTTCTTTGAGACTGAGAAATATGAGGTGCGAGCCCTTTTTCATCTCAGGTGAAATCCCTTGCAATGTATATTTCTCTGAGACGGAGAAATGTGAGGTGAAAGCCCTTATAGTGTATATTTCTCTGAGACGGAGAAATATGAGGTGAAAGCCCTTGTAGTGTATATTTCTCTGAGACTGAGAAATATGAGGTACGAGCCCTTTTTCATCTCTGAGACTGAGATGAGACGTCATGTTGAGAGACTCCATGATGACATTGCGTTGAGAGACTCTGTGATGGGCACTTGTGCACATGTTTCTTTCCACACATGGGAGTAGCCATGGTGGACGTCATGTTGAGTGACTCCATGACGATATCACGTTGAGAAACTCCGTGATGAACTCTTTTCCATAAATGGGTGTAGCCATTGTGGGTGTCATGTTGAGAGACTCCATGACATGGATATCTGGAAAGATACATCCCTAGCTAAGAGGGAGTGTTGATGTTATAGCAGCGGGAGATATCTTTTTCTCAAGATTTAAATAATAAATAATTAAATAAGGCAAGTCGGCCTTAATTATAAATTACAATTTATATTTTTTATTCCTTAAAAAAAGCCGACCTAAATGAAGAAACACCTTGGTTTGTATATATACAAGGTGAAGTTGATTCATCAAATCATCAATTCATTCTTCATCCAATTCACTCTCAAGGAGAAGTTCGCACCCTAGCAGCAGATCATAATTTTTGTAGTAGTGGCTCAACTTCAAGGAGATTAATATTCGATTGTATCAAGGAGAGATTCTCATCATTTATTTTGTCAAGTTCGCCCTTGAGAAGGGTCTGATTTGTAAAGCAAATTTCTACTCTTATTCATCCTATATATAAGAGATATATTTTTGCTGGGTTTTTCTCTCTCTCGAGGAGGGTTTTCCTAGGGTAAACTGCTGTGTTCATTTGTCTTATGTGTTGCATTATTTATTGCTTACATTTCTGATCTAAAACTAACACATTTTTCCATCCGCTCTACAAATTTCCAACCTCCTGGGGACATTCAAGACAACCCCAAGGTCACCTCCACCAGGAAGAATAGCTATTGACCGTGAAAGCATCTGTGGGTGAGGAATGCGTTTGTACACTTCTTGATTGGAAATGACAACTTTTGTTGCACTTGCAACATAAATGATCCATTTTACTGATCAGCCACCCACTTGGGACAACTTGATTTTTTCTTGGATGAATGTGTTGAATTTTCAATTCAACCCCCAAAGTTCTTTTCCATTGATAGTGAGACACTTTGAAATGGTCCTTTGTATTGCAGGTCCGTCTTGGAAGATCATTAAATTTGATGCCAAATTCAAGAGTTAATTGAGAAATTCTGCACCAATCTGTTGCTTTTACCATGTGGTAGTCCTATTGCTCTAGTAGAAGAATTAGCTCAAGTGTTTATGAGGATGATCATCTTTTGACACGTTTTAATATAGTCGTCACTTATATATGTTTTAAACAATTACTCAACAAAGCACATCCTTGATTTTATGCATATGATTGCACATACTTCACTTCTTTTGGCATTGTTTGAATTCTAAAGAACAAAGTAGCATAAAGGAACCTTGTCAAGGTCCACACCTATTTCGATATTGCTTGCTAATTATGTAAGGGGATCTCTCTCCTTTTTCTTATCCTTATTTTCATTGAATAAAGGGATTGGTCATCCATATATCATCATTGCAGACTTAATTCTTAGCCTTAGAGCAATAGTTGTAGACATGGTTGCAAATTTGTATTGCAAGGTTGTTGGCCTATATTATTAAAGTTGTTTTCCAGGGATTCTTCATGTCTATTATAATTTTAGGTTTTTATTATATGGGAAGTTGCTTCCCATGCCTTTGTCACACTCCCATCCTGTCCTTATAAAACACACACACACATACATAGAGAGATATCAGTTAAGCTAGGGCTATTGTCTTGATAGATTTTTCTTAGGACGACATGATGAGTTGAGTGAAGTGATAAATAAGGGAGTCCAAACATCCTATGGGCGCTGGAGTAATGAACATTAAATGGTGCTGATCATAGTGGTTTTTCTTGGACGAGAGGTTTAGTATTGGTCACCTCACTTCTCCCCTTTAGTTCCGCATTTGCACTAGCCACTAACTATTCATCCATCACCTTTTGGCCAGTGCTTTGAGAAGGATTTTACTTTACTATATCGATTTGGACAAAAGTGTAGACTCCATGTTTATATGCAGGTACAGTGAAGCTAGTCCTAAAGTCTTTGATTAGTTATATTAAATTGTGAACCTTAAGCCATAAACCAAACTTCTTTGATTGGCTCTATGGACTTCTGACACTTTACAACAAGACAATTAGTTCTGCCTTGCCTTTCAGTGGGCTATTTTGACACTTCATCAAGTTACATAAGAGGTTGGATGGCTGTGGTGGGTTTTTTCTCTGGGTAGAGTTCTAAAATCCTGTGATTTTTTAAGCTTTTGACTGCTTGTTGATCACGAGTCATGGAAAATCATTAGTGTTGAGGAAGTTAACCGCTATACAGCTTAAGATGCAGCCAAATAACTTTCTTCTCTAATGATTTTCTGTTTTCAATTGAGATAAGTTCCATAGTACACCAAGATGGTACCAAGGGGTTTTCAGAATATTTGATGTAAAGAAACTGAACAGTTAGATTTACTGCTTTTCATTAATTTTTTTTGTATGTCTAGTCTTTCCATCTTAGAAGCATTTGGCATGTTTCTATGAGTAGAACCACTTAGCTAAGCTAATGAGTGCAGTGTTCCAGGAAGGCCTGAGGCAGATGTGGTGGTTATTGGCAGTGGAATTGGGGGACTTAGTGCTGCTAGCCTTCTAGCTAGATATGGCCAAGATGTTTTGGTTTTAGAAAGTCATGATCTACCTGGAGGAGCAGCCCATTCATTCCAAATAAAAGGCTACAAGTTTGACTCAGGGCCATCCCTGTTTTCTGGTCTTTCATCAAGAGGTCCTCAAGCCAATCCTCTTGCTCAGGTGATACTCGTTAATGTGTTTTTGTTAAATTGTGTACCTATGTGTAAGCATTTGCACCTCCATTTCCCAATGTCCACCATGCTTACATAGATCCACACAGTTTCGTAGCCTGTATGATTTAAGAATAGCCTTGTGATGTTCTATCCTCTTTTTTTAATGTTTGACTGCTATCATCATTAATTATCAGTAGAAGTGGAAATCTCTGGTATGTTAACAAATTGTGTTTCAGTTTATTGTATGGGAACATAATTAGCACTCGATTTTATAAGATTGGTGCAGCATTATAAAATCCATCTGAATAATACTGGTAAGACACGTCATTTAAAAAATAATTCATCTAAATGATTCCAGAAATGTCGAATGTGTCAAATGAAAAAATTGAGTGGGGTTTTTATAACTTAGTACTTGCAAAGTAATACAAAAGACAGTTTCTGAAAACAAATTTGCACTTTCTATAGCTAAAGTTGAGTGCCTATGATGACAACTACATCAGGAATTTTGCTGTAAATATCTTTCAGATATTATTTTCACTGAATTAAATTAAATGCTATAACAATTGGAGCCCTTATAATTCAAAACTTAAATATATCAACTTATAAAGGCAGATATGGAATGACTTTAGGCATTAAAAGGAAGAAGAAATAATTTATGTTAAATGTGTGTGAATAATCAAAATAGGTCAACTGGACTCAGAAAGTAACACTGGTTATTAAAGAAAAGTACCAGGGTAGAAACTGACAAGAATTACTCTTTAAATTTCTTCTACAGAATTTTCTCTAGTTAAATTCAAAAAGCAAAGACAAGTTCTGCCTGCAAAAGTTTTTTTATGGAACCAAAATTAGAAAGCAATTTCATTTGAAGTACTCCAAAACACATGCTGCAACTCTAAATAAATTCTCTTAATGCAAACTTTATATATGGCATGAAATCCACTTTAACCATTTGTTTATAAATACTTTTGCAGTGGAAATCAACATAGATTGACATGTTCATGTCTATTACGATGTTTTTATCAGGTTCAACTGTTTAGTTTTTGAGTGAAACTCATTGACCCATATTTCATGAGTAGCGGTTTGGAACGGTTCATACAAACCCATCTCCCATGAGCATGAATGTTACACATAGCACTCATTTTGTCAATTAGGTTTAACTGTATATTTTTTTGGTCAAACCAATTAGGGGATGCAATAAGTGCTAAGTGGACCAGTCATGCTCATGACAGATGGGTTTGTGAGAACCACTACTCATGAAATATGGGTCAACGAGTTTGAATAAAAAACTGCACAGTTGAATCCTAATAAATCATAAAAACATCAAAACTTTAAACACTGGAAAAATTACCTCCTACTTCTTATGTCCATGTCTATACATCTGTGATACAAAGTACTACTACCAACTCTATCACTTAAGTGAAGGACTATAAATTTGATACACTGTGGGTGCCAAAAGCCCTATGTAAAACTCCTGATGATATAAATTTACAACTTTTTGTCTATTTAGCATTCAACTTCACATTGTTATACTCTTGATAAAGTGGAGCAAATAGCAGGATTGTTACAAAAAGGGAATGAAAGAACTCTGTTAGCTTATAAGCATGAAACGATTGAAACATTCCATGTTGACTAAAACTAGGAAAATTATCATATATGACAAGACTAATCTATATACTCTATGACACCTGGCTACCTTGTAGTGACTTATTTTGTAAATTCTATTTGGGCACTGATTTGACTTTCTTGGGGGCCTCACTTGTTTTTTTCACAAGAACAATCTAGAAATGAAGAAAATAAAATTTTCATGTTGTTGAAAGAACATCTTAATGACTTTAGAATGCCTGAAGCTAAATGAATTCTATTTGAACTAACCCTTATAATCGCAGTACTCAATTGAACAACAGACTTGCCACAGCCAGGTGATTGAGTAAATATGTTATAGGGGTTGGGCTGGGCTGGGCTGGGCTGGGCTTGGCAGAAAAGTTTTCTCCATATAAATTGGATTCTGGCTTGTAAATTTTATTTAATTTAAATAATCTAGTTGAATGCTAAGGGAAACTTCACTAGATTTACTCCATTTCTTTGTGCTATTTTGATAAATCGCTGCTGTCTTATAGCTACTGGAAAACCATAGTATATGGTAAATGAAAACATGCTAATCTTCTGTTTTTTGTTTCATCATAAATAATAAAAAAAATTTGATTTTAAACCAACTGCTTAGATTTTCAACTGTGTAAACCTGTAGGTTCTGGATGCCTTGGGTGAGTCTATTCCCTGTGTTGCTTATGACTCTTGGATGGTTTATCTCCCAGAAGGTGAATTTTTGTCTCGAATTGGACCAACAGAATTTTTCAAGGTATACAGTCATAGCATTATGTTCTTTTTCTTAGTTTAGGATGTCTCAATATCAAGTTATTATTGTTTATACTTATAGTGTAGAGTCGTTTTTATTGTTTATAGTATAGACTCTTGCTTTATGTTTTAAATTTAAAGGATCAAAATGTAATAAAGCCTAAGGTAATACCTCCAGACATTAAATAATGGTTGTTTTGGTAGGAATTGATCTTTCCTTTATATTCTATACATGAAAGTTGCAATTCAATTCATGTTTATAGATGTTATATTTCCACTGTCCATGACAATAAATTGGAATGCATTTGGCATAAACTGTGTGTGAATTCTTGAATCAACATTTCGGATTACACTCATTTTTTGAATAAATTCCTCTTCTTGATGATGGATCACAAAGTGTGATCCAAAATGTTGATTAAAAAATTAGCACATAGTTTTTATAAGAAGCATTCTAATTTATCAATTCACATTATTGATTTGAAAGTTAGAACACATAGAATATGTTTTTTTGAAGCCACGTGTAGTCAGCAAGATAGAAATAAATAATTATGTTAATAGGTAATTAAGTCCCCGACTGTTGGGTGGTTGTACTTGGTAGTTGCCGACGGTTGGTGTCCTCAACCAACATCGGCTGGCTATATATTGTATGTTTGCATTTGTATTCAGGGATTGCGCACATTCTGTATTTTGTACTTATTGCTTATCCAATGAATGAAGAATACAATACATATGTTCTGTGCATTGTCTGAGTAATTAATATGTTTTATTGTTGTTGTTATATATTTCCGTTTATTTTGTGTTAATTAATCTAGTAGCATAAAGGAGTAAACATTTGGCACTGTTGCTGATACGAACCCTGCTGATACACAACATAGATGAAAATCATGGCATTGTAATGAGTTAGCTAGCCGAAGAGCTTGTGCAAGCAAATGAAGAAAGAGAGGACGCATTGACAAAAAACTTGATAAATCTGTGGGACATTTTCACTAAAAGAACACGTACGAAGGGAAACTCCTAGGAGAGAGGTCCCTTAGGCTGCCATCTAGGACAATCTAATTGTCAATCTAGAGGTTGATAGTCTTTTCGATAGACTGCCGAGATTGATTGCACATCACTACATCATATTGCAAGATCTTTGGGCCGAGAAAGATAGGGAACAACAAAGGAAACAAATATTGCAATGATACGAAGAACGAAACAAAATGGAAGAAGAAGAAGGTGACACTGACCAACAAAACTAGGAAATTAAGTGGTCAAGAGTCAATCGACCAAAAAATAAGATCCTTGAGAATGAAAGAACAAAGAGAACGATGGTGATGATTGAGGGGTGAAGTCAAAGAAGGTGAAGGGTTTTGAGGGAAAGCCTGAGCCCAACCATGAGTAGAAGCCGGAGTGTAAGCAGAAGTCGTAGTTAGGAGAGAAAGAGAATCGTCAAGACAAGAGAACATACGAAGGGGGAGTGGGTAGAAATAGCCCAACATTTACCACTTCTCGACAAAACATACGCCGATCTTGTCGACCAAAACAAAGAATTGTACGTATTGTTAGCGTTGGACGAAGAGGAAAGTGAAGAAGAGAACACTGCCAGAGAATTGTATAGACCATCACCAATAGACAAAGAAGCATTGTCGAGTGAAAAAGAAGGTTCACCATTGGGCGAAGGGGAAGGCAAGGAGGGAACCGCCAACCCGATCGACCAAGAACATGTACCAAGAAAACCAGCCAAAGGGGAAGGCCTGAGAAAACCAGTGTTCCACGGAGTCTCGGGGACGGGGATGGGGGGACGGCGGGGGACGCGTTTCCGAGAGGGGAGACGGGGGGCCTAATTTTGGGGTCGTGGGGGGGACGGCGGCGGGGGGGCGGCGGGGGGGCGGTGCTAAAATACATATAGTACTTGAAAAATTAGTTATAAAAAGATGTATAACAATATAATTACATAATTGTAGATGCCTTGAGTAATATCCTACAACAATTAAAATTTTAATAAAATTAAAAGATACTTAAATAATTAATATTATAAATTGAATTTATAAAACAAAAAAACACAAATTATTAATTTCTTATAAAATATAAATGGATTTTCATTTATAAAACACAAATTATTAATTTATTTTAAAGGTAATTTTAAACATGAAAAATTAAAAAGTTTTTCAAAATTCTTATAAAATTATTAAATATAATAATATTTAAATAATTATAAATTGAATTTGTAAAATAATAAAACTAAAATATTAATAAATAAATTAGTATAAATTAAATTTCACAATTTCGAAATTCATATTAGTAATAATTATAAATCGAATTTATTAAAATGATAAAACTAAAATCTAATATTAAAAGTTAAAATATTAGAAAGGAAAATATTAAACTTTAAAGCGAACTATAATAAATCAAAGCAAATGTTAATGTTTTTTTCGAAGAAAAATGAGCGTAGAAATAAAAATTGCCGACAGCATACTTCCAGCAGGAAAAATTTAATTGAAGCAGGAAAAATTCAATCAATGGCAATGATCTGGACCTGGAAAAGATTAAATCGATGGCAATCGATTTGGGCGTGGGCGTACGGGATGCTGTTCACCTAAAAATAAAAATCCAGAGAGCAAATGAAGTCCGACAGTTGCAATTGCTCACCAAAAAAATTTTGGCACCCGAATCCCTGCGTATCAGGCGCGGCAAAAACTCCAGGGTTTTCCGGGCACTTCTGGATACGGTATCCATGCCGAATCGGCGTCATACCGTACCCGTAACTGTATCAAATACGCTGATACGCGTATCACGGGAGGGAGGCTGCCGGTAACTCTATTTATACCATGTCAGGAAACGTCTCCCTCATGGAAGGAAACGGCGGGGGGACGGCGGAGGGACATTTCCCAGGCGTCTCCCCGTCTCAGAAACGTCCCCGTCTCGGAAACTCCATGTTTTTTGGGGGGGGGACGTGTCCCCGTGGAACACTGGAGAAAACCCACCGATGGTTTGACAGACACCATACGCCAGATTGAAAACTTGACATTGACGAGAGAAGTGAACATTGGAAGATTGGAGCCGAAAACATTAGGACAAAGGGAGCATCGAAAGGACGTCGAAGGTAGCTTGAAGGTGATGAATGCTGAAGAGGGAAGAGCAGAGGATTACGATGTGTCCAAGAGTGCAAGGAACACACCAAAACGTACAAATCAAAACTCTCCTAATAGGTTATTGTCACAGAAGGTGCAACAAAGAGTTAAGATGGTGACTCCCCCAACAAGTTTGAATGTGGAGCGGCAAGAACTCCCAAAGTTCACCGAAAATGGGTTGAAGGACCCTGTAAGAAATTGTAAAACTTGTGAGACAATTTGGGTAGCGAATGGTTAGAACAACAAGACATATTGGTTGAGTGAGACAATCTGGGTAGCGAATGGTTAGAACAACAGGACATATTGGTTGAGGGCATTTCTAGCAACCCTTAGAGGAATAACAATTGACTAGTATACCGAACTACAAGCGGCTCATAAAAACACATGAGAAGCATTGAGAAGAGCATTCTAGGAAGAATTCAAACTCCTAAGAGACGACAACGAAATTGTAGTGGAGATATACAACACAAAAAAGGAAAGCATGAAAACATGCGAGCCTACAATTGTAGACTCGAAGAACTATTGGTCAAACTGGAAATCTAGCTAGTTGATGGATTGAAAAAGAGATGGTTCATCAAAGGGTTGATCCCTTCATTGAGGAAGAATATGAAGGTCATACCTCTGTCATCATACGTTGATGCATACAATCGGGTGATGGACATAGAAAGCAAAAATAAAATATCTTCTCGAGGAAAGAGGACAGACAATGATGACAATAGCACATATGATAGTAGCAACAGTGAATCAAAGATCGTCCAAGCCTTGAGAAAGGATATGATGAGAATGGCGGAGCTGAAAGCCGAGAAGGAGAGTACAAGGGAAAGCAAGGAATTGTGGTGCATTGACTACAAAGGTCATACAAAAACAAATTGTCCCAAAAAGCTATTCTGCGACATCTGCCAAGTAATGGGACATTCCATTAGCGAATGCCCGTACAATTTGAAAACAAGAAGCACACAAGTGCTCTTCACCCAAGGGGAACTATCAACTCCTTCGACCACACTGCCAAAACCACAAAATACTAATACCAATGCATCTCTAGGCAAATATTGGAACAAAAGAGGAAATAACAATCAGTTCAACAACAATGGACCAAGGAGTAGAATCCAATATGATGTAAAGGGGCGATCGATGATCCAATGCAGAAAATATAATGAATGGGGTTACTTTGCTTGAGAATACTAGAGTAACCAAGACAAAATGGGGATGCTATGTAAGTGGTTTGGATTGGGTGACCATGAGGACATCGATTGCTTGAAACAGAAAGGCATCAACATGCTCTTTACCCAAGGGGAATTGTCAACTCCTCCGACCACACAACGAAAACCACAAAATACTAATACCAATTTATCTCTAGGTGAATATTGGAACAAAAGAGGAAATAACAATTGGTTCAACAATAGTGGACTAAGGAATAGAATCCAATATGATGCAAAGGGGCAATTGATGATCCAATGTAGAAAATGTAACGAATGGGGTCACTTCGCTTGAGAATGCTAGAGTAACCAAGACAAAATGGGGATGCTATGTAAGTGGTTTGGATTGGGTGACCATGATGACACCAATTTCTCGAAACAAAATGCATCAACATGTTGGACGTGAAGGAATGAGACGAGGAAGTGCTGGCAATTACCAGAGCACAAATGAAGAAAGAAATATACCCAGATCCTCGTGCGGAAAAGGAATGAGTGAGAGAAGCCAAAGCCGAAGTAGAATAGGTGATGGAAAAAGAACAAAGAACCTCCCAAAGAATTGCAAGTACCTCATTGTAGTCGGAGTTTGAAAAGAACATTGTACGAAAGATGCTGCAAACGACTGTACCAATTAAAGTGACAAACCTTCTCTAAACAATGCCACAACTGGGAGTGGTGATAACATACATAGTTGGTGACGAGAAAAGTCGGCAACAGGAAGGCCAAAGAAAAGGAATGGTAGTGGAGCTGCCACTTGAAGGTGAATAAGTCATCGACCCAATGTTGCTGATAGTGAACATTGGGAAGAGTCTGACTGTTGTATGGATGGAGATCGAGGGAAAGAGTCTAACAAACATGATTGTAACAGAGGGTTGGGATTCAATGTATTGCCCGAAAATATGTGGAAGTGTCTCGGGAAGCCAACCCTTTGGACACCAACATTCCAGTTGGTGGGCATCAACCATTGCATCAAGCCATTGGGAATGCTAATGGCGTAGGTAGCGATTGGGATCCAACTGTTCCTACTAAATTTCATGGTCATCTCATTAGAGAAAAAGGCGTATGAGGCATTACTCAAGAGAGGATGGTTGATTGCACCAGGGCAGACCGCAACTGAAAATAAAATACTCTCCATAGAGAACAATGGGAGAAAGTACATGATCGACTTGAGAAATCAAGCAGTGAGTGAAGAATTGGTGCCATCCGACTTGGAGTCCGAAGGAGGATCAAGGATAGATGAAGAAAGGAAATTCATGGAACCAAATGACGAAGGCATCCTCGACCTCCAACATTGCTTGCAGGATGAAATGAGTTCACTCAATGGACTCTTCCATTGGAAAATGGAGGACTACAAAATGTTCCAGCAAGATTGTAGTATGTTGCAAGTTGGGGAGATTGAAGGAGAAGAAGAGGACAAAGCCTCAATGAGTGAAGGATTTCCTTCAAAGTATGGAGAATACAAGGAGGGAGTGGCTAGGGTGGATGACATACCAACACATAATTTTGAATGAGACAAGGCGATCAAGTATGAAGAACCAAGAATAAAGAAGGTGAGCTTAGGAGAGGAGGATAGCCCCTGAATAATTCTAGTTGGAGACGATTGGAATCCAATGTTGAAGGCGACAACATTCAAGATCTTCACAGAATACAAGGATGCCTTCGACATATAAAGATTTGAAAGGCATATGTCTAGAACTATGCATGTATAGAATCCCTTTGGTGCCGGGAGCACAACCCGTACAGAAGAGGCCCTACCGAATGAATAAGAAATATGTTTCTAAGGTACAAGAAGAAATCGAAAAAATGTTGGAAGTGGGAATCAACTTCGAAGTTGAAGTCAACAATTGGGTTTCACCAATTGTCATATCACTAAAGAAAGAATCCGAACAAATTTGGATGTGTGTGGATTTTTGAAGCTTAAATGCACTAACTATAAAGGATCCCTTCCTGATACCATTCATCGATTCAATATTGGAAGAGGTGGCCGACCTTGAAATCTATTCATTCATGGATGGATTTTTAGGATATAATTAGATAAGCATAGTTGATGAAGATAAATTGAAGACAACATTCGTGGTTGAAGACAAAGTGTATGCATATAATTGGATGTTGTTCGGTCTATGCAATGCTCCGACAACTTTTCAAAGAATAATTCTGCATATATTTGACAAGATGTTAGTGGGGAATTTTAAGGCATTCTTGGATGATTGGTCGATCTACAGTGATGAACACACACATTTGAAGGTTCTCCAAGAATGTATGGAACAGTGCAAAACAACACGACTGACATCAAATCCAAAGAAGTGTCGGTTCATGGTGCCTCAGGGGAAGCTGCTCAGGCACATAGTTTGCAAAGCTAGATTGAAGACCAACCCAAACAAAATTTGAGTGATTGTACAGATGGAACCACCTCAAAACCTCACCAAAGTAAAATCATTCTTGGGTCATGTTGGGTACTACAAAAGGTTTATAAAAAACTTTTCGCAAATATCCTACCCGCAAGACGTGCTGACAAGGAAGGGTCAACCATTCATGTGGACCGAAGACTAGGAGAAGGCCTTCAATGAATTGAAGGTATGATTGATAAGTTTTCCCATCCTTGCATATCTGAACTAGAGTAAAGAATTTCATGTCCACATTGACGCATCAAACTACGCAATTTGAGCAACATTAGCACAAGTGGGATCACAAGGGTTAGACCACCCTGTATTCTTAGCTAGTTGGCTACCATCAAAAGCAGAAAATAATTATAATATGACATAGAGGGAAGCGCTTGGGATGGCTTATGTTGTATAGAAGTTTAGACACTACTTGTTGGCAACCCCCTTCACATTCTATGTTGACCACCGGGCCCTCATGTACCTAGTGAATAAATAGATAATTCAAGGGAGAGCGAGCAGATGGCTCTTGCTCCTACAAGTGTTCACATTCACAATTATTGTTAGACTGGGAAGAGCCATGTCATCGCCAACCAATTGTCAAGAACCAATTCAGGTGAACCTCCAGAAGGAGTAAGTGAAGATTTTCTAGACGCACACTTATTTCAAATTGCAGCACTACCCCCATGGTACGAAAACATCGGAGAGTACCTCTCTACCTCTATGTTTTCAAAGGAGATGCCACTGAGAGCAAAGGAAACTGGTTTTGAAAAGTAAAACATTCCAACTCATTAATGGACTGCTATATAAGATGAGGTCAAACCAGGTACTTTGGTGATGCATCATGGAAGAGGAAATTCCAAGAGTACGAGGCACACGAAGGACTGGCTAGAGGACACATGGGGTTAGATGATACATGTAAAATCTTGGTTGCAAGTCTATGGTGGCCAATGTTGCACACCAATGCCCGAGAGTGGGTGGTAGGATGCGATACTTGCCAAAGAGTTGGAAAATCGTTGAAAAGAGATTACATGTCGTTCCCATCACAACCTCAAGAAATTTTTGAGTGGCAGGGATTGGACTGCATCGTTCCGTTGAAAGTTAGCCAAATAATCATTGCAAGTACATAATCTTTGCCATGAAGTACCTAATTGAATGGGCAAAGGCTCGAGCACTGCCAACAACATTGTAGTCAGTACGATGAGATTTATATACGAATAGATTGTCACAAGGTATGGCATCTCGATATAGATCACCAGCAACAGGGGAGGACACTTCATCAACCATGTCATTTGTTTGATGATGGAGTTCCGAAGTTATCATAGCTTATCAAGCGCGTACTTCTCGAGAGCTAACAGATAGGCAAAATCCACAATTAAGGTGCTTGTCTTGGTCATTCACAAGTCGTGCGACATCAAAGAAGTTGATTGGAAAGAGAAGTTGCTAGCTATACTATGGGCTTATCATACGATGTACAAGGTGACGACAGGCCACACACCCTTCCAATTAATGTACAGTCAGGAAGCTATAGTCCCCACCAAGTATATGGTGCCAAGTTTGAGAATTGCCATCAAGAACTGATTAGGTGACACAAAGAGCTTGAAGGAACGACTATTCCATTCAAACAAATTGGATGAGTGGAGAGTACTGGCCTAATGGGAAATGAAGTGATGTAGAAAAGAAGGAAACACTGGCATGGAAAATACCTCCGATGGGAAAACTTCCAGCCAGGATAGTTGGTTCTCAACTATAATGGTCGTAATGAATTGAAACCTGGTAAATTCAAGGTGAGATGGATTGGCCCCTTTAAAATCTGGGAAATCTTAGATAATGGAGCTATCAAACTAGAGACTTTGGACGGTAGAATATTGAAAGATAGTATCAATGGATCCAAATTGAAGCCATATCAAAAGAGAGCAATCACAATCAACGTGGTGGACTAGATGGCAGATGGGAAACATACCATGGAAATACTAGAAAGACCAGAAGGACCTACAGGTGTAAAGGTGAAACCAATTCTGCAAAGACTAAAAGGGGTCGTAGTGCCAAGGATTCATCAACACTTAACAACTGCATTATTTAGACCACTTGCTAAATGGATAAAGTTACAAGGCGAAAGATAGAATTTGAAAGCGCCATAGTTAGGACCAAGAAGAGTGTACATAACCTATGAGCTAGACAAAGAGTAGAAGGAGAGGAAGATAGCTGAAGAGTGGCATACAAGAGAGCACTTAGAAGATTGGGAAGAAGGCCCGAGCCTATGACTAGTGTTCATGGCCGAGCATTACTTCGTAGCAAAACGTGACGGGTACGATGAAGATATAATTCAGTGGCAATAGAACACAACATAGAACCACCTCCATTTCCAACCTCTAATAGACTATGGCGCGCGGTACATACTGTAGCAGCACCAATAATAGTAGAAGGGGAAGTGAAATGGTACCAGCAAAGAGGGAGAATGTACATTGATGACAGTTAGAGTCATAAAGGTATGGAAAACCCACCATTGTTACATAAAATATTTGATCTTGAATACGTAGGAACCTATTGTGAAAATGACTTATAAAAAGTCGTGGGTATTTCAAAAACAACATCTAGTCTCAGATATAATATACTTGGGAACAAACTATGAAGTGTGAATTACATAAGACCTGAAATAACTAGGGTATGAGATCAGGCCACATAAAATCAAATTAAAAGAAAAAATGAGCAAAGGGGATGGAAGAGAAAAAATAAAAATGAAAAAGGAAAAAATAAAAAGCAAGAAATTGAAAAATTGTCGAAGATGAAAATTATTGAAGTTTCGAAAATGAGAAAAAGCAAAAAATAAAAATTCCAAAGGAGAAAAAATATTAATGTAAAATTGGGAAATATTAAAACATTAAAGGTGGGTATGTTAAAATAATTCAATTGACATTGATAAAAAGACGAAAAATTGAAGTGTTAAAATTTCCAAATGATAAAGCACAAACGACGCCATCAATGCAAGTTATAAAATCTGTACAACATAGAGGGAGCTATAATATTCTATAGTGGCAAGGAAAATATTATTGTGAAGAAGAATTTCATACTATATGACTTGGATATTTGGCACTGAGAAGTGATAAAGTATAGTGGAGAGGAGTACGATGGCGAACATAGAACATTGTATGACTTGAGTGGAAGTAGATTGTACAAGAGGATAACATCGTATGGTGAAGAATTCAAAATAAGGTTGAGATTTTACAACAAGATGATAACCCCATACAACCTTATCCTATGTGATTTTCAATCATACGACACTCTCTGTACGAGCACCCTTCCACTCCGTACGAGCATTCTTTTATGGCGTACAACATCAGCAAATGACACAGACGGTGGACTTTAGGAATTGTCATCGTATGGTGGCATATTAAGATCATCGTACGATGACTCATTAACATCATTGTACGACAGCCTTGACTAGGAAGACTAAGGTCGTACGATGAAGAAAGGCTTAGGTCATACGATGGAAAAATATTGAGGTTGTATGCTAGAGAAAGATTGAGGTTGTACGATAGAGACAAGAAGTGGGGAAATATTGCAACATATAGCCACTGTACACCAATTCACCTAAAGACATTGTTTTCGTACATCGTACGATATAAACCAGTACCGGAATGACACTATCAAACACAAACTTGGTGAATTCACAATTACACAACAAGGACTAATAGTTATTTGATTTGAAGAAGGAAAAATATATTTAATTTGTGTTGTGAATTGCTAGAAACTCATTGCCGAATAGTGGTTCCAACCATGGATGCCAAGAGTAGCAAAGGGAAAAAATAACACATTACAGACCACAAATTGCCACAGCCACAACAAGCAAAGGCACCAAATGACACTGGGGTAGATGCGTTGATGTGGGATAGCCTCACAGGTAGCGAGTGCATAAATTGGTGATAAAACAACCGAGATGACCATGTCCTGAAGGTGGTGCCGAGACATGCACAGGTTGACAAAGCCGTGCAACTCCCATTCTTCAACTCCTTAGAGTTTGAACCCTTCTTGAAGGAAATGGTGACAAACTATTGCAGACATGCTCACAAATCGGTCATTGACTACAGAGGATGCCCGGTAACTATCTCCTTTTGGCCAATAGACTTTCATAGAGTGTTCGACATATTGGCCAAAGGTACCCCCGTGTGCAAGCCAACGAGGAAATTCACCCAACAACACAAGGAAGCATTAGTCAGGAGAGTTTGCCGACCTGACTTAACCGAGTAGGAGAAGGACAACATATGGAATGTGGGTAATCAGGGTTTGAGGAAGAATTTGTTGGCTACATTGGAATGGAAGTGCATAATGGAATTAATCAAGTGTAGATTGATAGGAGCAAGGAAGGCTTCCAATGTGGCAATATGGATGGTCGACTACATGATCGAGTTGAGCATAGGGAAAGTATATAGTTTGTCCAAATTATTTTCGAAGAGGATCGACGAATTCTTGGCATAGAAGTATAAGGCTTTTTACATGGCACAACATGCCATTGCCCTTCTACTGGATACTATCCACAATCAGGCTCCTGTCGACAAGTGGGGAAAGTTTCAACTAGTAGCCTAGATAGACCCATTATTGCCAACATCATTCTACTGGACCACTTCAGACATACAAGCAATGGGGGGAGAAAAGACGACTCAGCTAACTAGAAACTCAAGGAAACAAAGAGAGGCAATTAGGTGATAGTGCAAAAGAGGATGCAATAGAGTTGTCCTTCACATTGGCCACCACATCAATGAAGGAGGTATCACTAGTAGTTGATGCACAGTCATTGCCAAAGATGCACATAGATGAGGTTGTACCCGTGGGCGAGATGGCTACAGAGTGCCACCACTACAACCCACCATTCTGCTAGCAGTACCCATACTGCCAGGCACACTACCAACACCATTGGTGGTATTGCTAGTTGCATTGCCAACATCGCCATGACACTGCCAGCACCACTAGTGGTAATGCCACCATTGCCAGTGCCAACGCCAGGACTGCCAGGTGCACTGCTAAGACTGCTAGGTGCATTGTCAGGACCACTAGGCGCATTGCCAGGACCACTAATCGCATCGCCAGGACTGCTAGACACATTTTTGGGATCGCCAGTGCCATCAGTCTTAGTTTCTACACTGCTAGATACCTTGCCAGGGGATATTTCCATAGCTACTGATGTTACACAGATAGATTGGTGGTTAGATATGCTTAGGATACGAGTACAGGTTCCAACATTCCCCTCACCAAGTCCTTTAGGAGTTATGGTCAAGGGACTTGAGTAGGATTTGATAGTCATGGTGATTGAGGGTACAAAGCCAGGCTCTTCACAAGCAGACCCACCAAAGGCCATGCACACTCAGGAGAGTGGGGGACTCCCTTAGATGCCTCAGCCACCTTCAGTTGCACAAGACTTACTGCCTAACCCATCAGGCGAGGAGGAGGATGAGGTGAGTGGGTCTGAAGGGCTAATCATTGAGATAGTCGAATTCGATGAGACAGATCCACTTGGTATGGTCCAATGGTACACCCAAGACCTCTAGTCGATGGTAGTAGTGATGCAAGAAGTGGGAGACATATTGAAACGACTGGACATAGGGTAGTCTCCGTTGGTGGCAAGGGTGGTGTAATGGATATTGGCATTTGTGCAAACAAAGTGTGAGGGAGAATTCGCTCGTTGCTTCACTTCCAGAGGATGAGGAAGGCCGAGAGTTGAGACTTCGGCAATGATGACAACTTGGCACCCTGCCAGACCTTCACTAGGGGGGAGGGATGCTAGGGTGATCTCTACCTTGTTTAGTATAGAAGCTTACGTCAGGGACATATTCTATAGGATGAAGTGTCAAATAACATTCGTTGATGGTGTTATACAGGAGAGGAATGAGGCTCTGCAAATGATGCAAAAGGTATGAGAGGAGTTAGCTGAGCGTACACGAATATTTTAGGATTAGTTAGCTCAACAGACAACTCACCACCAACGA
>VDFB02379735.1:0-19577 GCA_007258455.2 Sequoia sempervirens
CGATGGGATTTTTTATCCCATGTTTTAAAAATTAAAACATGTGTATGCATAGGGGCCGAAATTCATGTTTATTAACTTAGGCATTCTTGCCTTAAGTCCTTTTCCCCTTGTTAAAAAACATTGTGCCTTTGCAAAAACAATGCCAAGTCCTTAACAACATGTGGAATATACCATGAAGCTTATGTGATATGCCTTTGATTTTTTTTTCCCAACATCTTGTGACTTGAAGTATGTTTTCCAAGGAATTTGGAGGTCGACCTTTTGGCCGAGTTGTTTGAAGCTCTATGATTCCCTTTCAAAACATGTGTTTTTCCCATGTGTGCATTGTCAAGAATGCAAAATAAGGTAGGTTAAGATGGTCAATGCCTTGGAAGCTCTTGAAAGCTTTTAAATATGACATTACATGTTACATTTTATTCCATATTTGAAGATATCATGTAAGTGATTTGAAAATCAATTTTATTGTGTCTTTTAATGCAAATGTAACACAAGAGGATGTTGGGCCCCTTATTTTGTACTTTGAATGTAAAATGACTTGATTAAGTGATGTTTTATAAATCACTTAATTAAAGTCATTATCTGTAATGCTTTTTTGAGTCTTGTGATTCAAAACACACATATTGCATGACTTGTGTGTGGGTCCAGATTTGGTGATGACTTGTCAACATGGGGAGAGTGTGAGAGTTGTGTTTGACTATTTTGGAGGGAAATGGGACATTTTGGAGGCCTTTTGTTATGATTTTCTGGTGAGTCAAGTCATGGCTTGATTTTTTCTACATTTGGAGGACCTTTTGGAGTGATTTTGGAAGCTTCCATTTTGGTTTTTGTGCTTCATCCAACCTAGGGTTTCTAGAAGGACTTGTGTGGGTAGTTGGCTTGGGATTTGATGAAGTATCTTGAAACTCAAGTTTTAGGGGGTTCTTCTTTTCTTTCTTTCTACAGGGTATGGTAGCTTTTTGGATCCCTTTCATGGAAGAGGACAACATTGTGACCCATTATCAGACATTTACAACAGTATGTAACACTATTTTTGTTAATAAAATTCAATACTTTACCTTCTTAGAAACTACTTCATTGAGTGTAGTGTGGTGATTGATGAATGCTATTGTGAGTTTGATAACTCCCTCAATGCTTGTCTCATTTTAGAACCTTTAGGTAGGATAAGCATGTATTTCGGCAAGTTGTAAGTTGTGCACCGGTTCAAATAGTCTTTTAGTTGTGAATTTTTTTTTCTTTCCTTGAAAAATATTAAGAGAACCAAGCCTCCTTACAAAATATTTATGCATAGATATATCAAATATCTAAGTTGTGTTAAGTTAGGTTGAGTTTTGATGAGATTGTGTGTTAAAAGCAACTTCAATAGGTCTGAGAATTATCATTAGGTGCATCACCATAGGGGTTAGTTTTCTTTTCATGCTTCTTTCTCCCCTTTTCTCAGCAAGGAATAGTTTAGGTGACACCATGAAAAGGGGAAGCCAACCCATAATTCAGAGGTCTGCTTTTGGATAGGAAACCCACAACCTAAAAGCAGTCCCATGTTAGCCCAAATCTGTTGAGCTCTTTCAAAGCTTAGCAAACAGGGTGTAGATTTGGGGTTTTAACAAATATAACTAATGAAGGTATATTTCACTACCTTGTTCTCCAACTTTGTTTGTTTTTCCTTTGGCTCATGTGCATATACCTCACAACCCAAAACTCTAAGATTTTCAAAGAAGACTTTTTACTCAACCACACCTCCATAGGCATTTTATCAACAAGAGTTGATGTATGAGATCTATTAATCAGGTAGCAAACAATGGCTATAGCTTCAACCCAAAACTTTTGTTTTAATTCAACACCACTAAGCATATTGTTAAATTTCTCCATTAGTGTCATGTTCATTATTTCTACAACACCATTATGCTGTGAAGAATATAAAGATGTCATTTGTTTTAGAATATCATATTTTTTTATAGAATTTATAAAAATCATTAGAATGAAATTAATCACCATTGTCATTCCTTAAACATTTAATTTTTTTTCCTATTTGTAACTCAACCATTACTTAAAATTTCTTAAAACAATTGAAAACTTCATATTTAATCTTGAAAAAATAAGCTCATGTTCTTATGCTATAATCATCAATAAATGAAACATAATATGTGGATTTTGCAATCAAAAGAATATCAACAAAACCAAACACATCAGAATGAATAAGATAAAAAAACCACTAGATTTATGAGAACTCAAGTAAAATGAAACACAATTTGTTTTACCATTAATACAATTCTTACAAAAATCAAACTCAAGATTACAATCATTCAAGCCCTTAGCAAGGTTTTTATTCTTTGAGATCATAAGAATTTTCTCCCCAAAGTGGCCAAGTCTCTAGTGCCATAACATAGTCTTCTTTGTAGTTAACTTTAACTTTGTATAAAAAGTACCCTTAGGTACCTAGAAACCATGACAAATTGTAAAAGCAGTAATCACCTCTTTATCCATCAAAGTAGTCTCCGATTTTCCTTTCACAAAAGTATTATTGCATTCAAATGTGCATGCATCAAGTTTGTATAAAGTGTCAATCCTAACGCCTTTAACAATCACCATAGCACATTTGACTTCTTACGAACCTGATTTAGAATATTCAAGCTACACACATGCATCTATTAGTTTACTTACATATAATAAGTTTTGGGCTGGCCTAGGGATATGTAAGACACCATCAAACCATTTACTTCAATTTGGAAATTTGAATTTTACTTTACCATGATCAATAATGGTTAGATAAGAATTATCACCTAAGTACATCTTATATCCATCAAATTTTTCATAATTAAAAAGCCAATTTTTAGGTCTTATGAAAAGATGTACCTGAATCAATTAGCCATGGATCATTACTTGCTTGGGTTGCCAAAGGTGGAATAAATGTGTCACTATCTTCTTTCTCAAATTCAAAATCATAATCATGTGTCTTCTTTTCTTTCTATTTCTTATAAAACTAACCAAGATTATCTTAGTTCCTACAAATAGATTTGGACTTACCAAGAGATTTAAATCTCCCCTTGGATTTGGATCTAGATTTTTCATGCTTCTCATTCTTCTTTCCTTTTTTCTTTAGATCCTCCTTTTACATTTATGGAATCTTTGGCATTCATATAAACATCCTTTCCATTTCTTCAGAAAGTAAAGAACAAAAAATCTTCAACTTTCAAGGTTATGGAAGTATTTCCTATAACCATATCAAGATAATCCCAAAGAGTTAGGCAAAGAACAAAAAAAAGTTGACATTTTTTTTTCCATTTTCACACCAACTAATACTAATTTAACTACCAACATATTAAATTATTCCAAGTAGTCTACAATTTTTCTACCTTCTTCCATTCTTAAGAATACAATTTCTTTCTCAAGAAAAAAATTTAACTAAGGATTTAGCTTGGTAGATCTCACCTAGTTTCTTCTACAATAATTTTGTAGTGAATTCTTCATGGAAATTTATTAAAAAATAGTATGCAAAACACAATATAATAAGACATTTCTTTACGAACCATAACATCATATTGAGTTGTAGTCATAGTAGAATATGTAGGTATTTGAACATTTTCATCAACAACATCCCATAAATCACCATTAATTAACAAATATTTTATTTTTAGCTTCCACTCTTAAATTTATTAATAGAAAATTTCTCTACCTCTATTCTCCTTGACATGCTTGCCATTTTTTATTTTTGAAATAAAGATCACAAATCTCTCTTTCTACACAAGCTCCCACTCAATATATATTATCTCAAAAAAATAAACAATTAGAACCAAAATTGGCCAAGTTTTGATATCACTTGCAAAGAAACAAGGTGTATGGAATATGCTTCCTACATTAATCTTAAGGGGAAGATTATGCAAATAAATTCAAATCTAATCTAACTTTTTATGGTAAGAGAAATACATAGAAAACTAAAATAATAATGAAACTGTAAAACAAATTTGGTGTTGGATGGTAAGTTGTGGTCTTGGGGAGAGAACTCACTCTCCATAAAGCCTTGGTCAACTTATTTTAACCCTCTTACTAAGCCTCTAAATGTATGTTTGGTGTGGTCATACTTATGAATCTCCCCCTCCAATTTTAGGAGGTTTCATGTAATAAAGTCATAGAAAACTCTATTGGTCGCTTCTTGAAGGTTGATGATTCCAGTTCCTACATGGGGCACTCTACTTTTTCTCACATTCTAGTGGTCATTAACATCTCCCAAGACTCTTCACAAGGATGTGGTTTTGATGGTAGAGGAAAGTCCTTGAACTCAATTTCTTGATTATGAGGGTATCTCTTTTATATGTGGACGATGCTTCTCCATTGGTCACGTACCTATGGATTGTCCTCTCTCTTGACATAAGGGAACAACTACTTGGTGGAATAATGCTAACAAATTTCACTTGACTATTCATTCCCTTGATTCTTTGTTGGATAGATCCTCTCAAGATGATAAGTCCTCTCATGAGATTGATTTGTTAACTTAAATGGTGCGGCTCTAATTTTCCTTTCAAACTCTATTGGAGAACCTTCTACCTTGATATCACAACCTACTTTGTCTTTGCCTTTGGATTAGCCTCAGATTACTCATGTGACAAAGAGTCACTTTTTTCCTTTCTGTTCTATTGCTCCTTTGCACATTGATGGGTTCTCTAAGGGGGATCACACAAGGTGCCAAAAATAGTCATATAAACTCAAAAACACTCATAAAAGTGGAGGCACAAACTCACATACACATAAAATCTCTTGAAATAGTATCATAAAAAATAAATCCAATATGATTCTCATATCCAAATTAATATTCCTTATTTTTAGCCCTTATAGTTGTCATAGAATCTATCACAACGTCCTTAAAATTAATCTTCCCATAAAAAATTTGTTGGTGTAATTAAATGTGTTGTACCTTGTCCTAGTTCATAATTACACCTTAGTTAAGTTTACTTAGGGACCACATAGGAGGTAGTTGGAGAATTTCCACTTTTGGTGGACTTGACATGTCATTACTTTATCACTTCCACCTTTCGTGGACACATCATGTGATTATCTCTCCACCTTTTGTGGGTGATCCACCATTTGTGGTGATTATCACATTATCACTTTTCCACTTTAGGTGGAGTGATAGCTTTTCATAGTTGTCTCATGTCATAATATTACAACGATTCTCATAATTTTATGCCCTTCTATGTTCTCACCTTGGCTATATAACCAAGGGGTCTCTCTCATTCTAAATAATTATCTCATATTATTGACATTGAATATAGTCTATTCTTGTCATATTCTATTCTCTCTTTTTCTCTTTCCATTTGGTCCATAGATCTTGGCATCCATAGCCAATTCTAACATGGTATTAGAGCAAATTGGGTGCCATTAGAGAGTCTTTTTCTGAAGAGAGATATCAGATTTGGGGGAGTTCCATTTTTGGCTCTCTGTTGCAGGTTCATATCAGAGCTTGTTGGTGCAAATCTAAACTCACCATTGCATCTGGAAGGTTTGGGAAAGTCGATTTTTCCTTTTGTTTCATCCAAATCGGACATACAAGGCCAAATATATGAGGGTTTGAAGCTGAAGTGTGGTTCCCAGATCCAAAAGGTAGCTGCAATTTTGGAGCATTTTGGGTCAAATCCGACCCTGCTATTGCATCCAAAAGGGCCAAAAACCCTAAGATCAACTGTCAAATCGTCCATTTCGGAGCAGTTGTCTGGTGAGGCAAAAAAAAATTTGCCCAAAGAGTCGTATGGCCCCAAAGTCGTCATAATTGTGATGGTACGATTTTGAAAAATAAAATATTTTATTGTCAGAAAATTTTTGATTTTTTTTTTTAATTGTACCCATTGAATTTTATTTGAAATTTTTTCAATAAAATCAAAAGTAAAAAAAATAAAAATTGAAAAAGCAGAAATTGTCTGCAGATTTAAGTGGCAGAGGGTATTGTACCCTCCGCGTCTCCCTTTCTGCCATGTGTTGGGCAAAGAGAGGCTCATGCAAGCTTAGCATGGCCCCCACCACCTCCCCACTAGATGACCAGTCAACAATATCATCGGCATCAAAAAACCGGTGAAAAAATCCACCTGCGGCTGGTAGAAATTTTCATCCGGTGGATAGGTGCAGTACGGGTAGGCCACGTGTCGACATACAAGACTAAAGACTATTTTACCGGCGATAAAGGATATTCTAGAGAATATTCCAGCAAGTGGGAGAATATTTTTTTTTATAGCCAACGACCGTCAAATTTAATCATGTCAATTTCTGACGTCATCCTGCGTCAGCAGCTAGTTGGATTTTTTTGACCCCTCACGGTTTGCAATTTAATTTTGGAAGGAAAACTTTGAATGCTAATATCTCAGTTATACAAGCTCCTTTTTCAGTGCAATTTTTTTTAATCTGAGTTAATTTTTGCGCTCTTCGCAACAGTGCAATCAGTTTTTGGTTTTGGTATCTAGTTTTTCCAGAAATTGCAAATTTTCACAAGTGTTGCTGCTTCGTCCTCATTTTGAGAACTTCAAGAGCTCATATCTTTCTCCTACGGTAACATTTTTGTGTGCAATTTTTTTTGAAAGTGCATTATTTTTTGTGTATTTCTCAATGGTATGACAAGATTAATCTTATTTTGTACCAAAAATTGTACTTGATTCTATGGCCTATTTTGGCATTTGCATGTACCAAGATCAAGACCACTTCACTATTTTTGGCAAGTGGCAACTGTAAACACACTAAATATAAAGTTCCAAATCAAATATTACTGGGGGGTTCTTTGATTGAGTAAATTTGGGGGGATTCTTCTTGTGGTTGTGGTTGCATTCCTCTTGATTTGTGTTCTTGTTTCATCATGGAGCCATCTACAATTCCACTTCTAACACCTTACAACTATCCTAAATGGAAATCTGAAATGAACAAATTGCTAAGAGTAAAATGATTGTATAGGATAGTTCATGGGCTTGATGGTGAACCAAAAGATGATGAAGTTAAAAAGAATAAGTGGTTGAATAGTTGTGAAGAAGCCATTGGCTATTTATGCTTGTATGTCTCTCTTGAGTTGTTGTTTCACATTGAGCACTTGGATACACCTATGGATATGTGGACTACATTGTTAAACTTATTTGGGAAAATAGATGAAATTCAAGGAAATTTGTTGGAGAATGAATTAATCAGTCTCAATCCATGTAATTTTGACAGCATATAGGACTTCATCACCAAATTTAAGTCACTAAGAACACAATTGAAGGATTGTAAAATTGAGAAATCAGATACACAATTGATCTTAAGTGTTCTTTCAAAGCTAGGACCTGAATATTTAGTGTTTGTTTCTACTTTCTATGCTACAAAGAATGCCTTTGGGAGTGAGTTTAAGATGCCTTCCTTTGAAGATTTTTCTATGCAACTCACTAGGGAGCAAGATAAGCTTATTCAAATGGGTACTTTGAAGTCTTCAAAATCACATGCCTTGGTTGAAAAGGATGAGAAGTCTTCAAGTGGCAAAGAAAAGACAAAGAACAAGCCTAATAAGAACACACAATCCACATCAAATTCCATAGAAGAACATAAAGGATCATCTTCAAAAGATAAATCATCTAAGAAGGAGAGGCCTTTTTTTGCATATTGCAAGAATGATGGACATGAACATTATTGTTATAAGAAGGATATTGATGAGTTGAAAAATCTTCTAAAAAATAATCACATCGATTTTCCTTCTAGGATGTCTGAATCTTCTTCCCTTTCTACTTCAAAACAGTCTAAGGGAAAAGGTCATGCTGATTTTGCATCTTCATTAGGAAATAAAGGAAAAGCTCTTCGTGCTTTTTCAAGCCCAGGATCAGGGAGATGGCTTCTAGATTTAGGAGCATCACATCATATGGAATCTTCACATACTATATTCTCTTCATTTTATCCTTGTGCTATGTCTCCTATCTTGATGGGAAACAATACAAACATGAGTGTAACAGGGAAGGGATCTATTAGCATTGGGGACAACACTTTTCAAGATGTTGTTTGTGTTCCTCATTTGACAAACAATCTTCTTTCCATTTATCAAATTACACATGGTGGAGATGGGATAACTATGGAGTTCACTCCTAATTCGGTCATCATTCGAGACTTGGAGACTCGAGAGATCATTGCTACTGGGGTGGTTGATCATTCATCTCGGTTGTACACCTTTACACAATTTGCTTCTGATGATGACAATGTTCCTTTGGTTGTTGATCACATGAACTATGATTCAGAGGAGACGTTTGGATTCTTGAACTTGGGAGTTCTCACATCAGATCCAGTTCCTAAGCCATGCATTTCGTCTCCTCCATCTATTGTTGTACCTGACGATGCTTTTGTTGCTATAGTTTTGGCTCCTAGTGATTCAGTGTGGCAGGATATACATAGTATTCCAGATACGGCTACTTTGGATGACTTCTTGATAGGTATTTCAGACTTGTTTGTGGAGTCTCATCTTGCAAATTTGGAGGACACCATCGCTAGAATTCATCTTCTCTTTAATGAAGATGTACCTTCTTCAGTTGTTGTGAGGGAACACCTTGAACCTCTTGTTCATTCTCTCCATGATAATTCTTCATAGTTTGGCGTGACTGCGGATACTTTTGGACAACATTTGGAGGAGGCTTCTTTTTCTTCTGAGGGGATATCTTTGTCTTTGGATAATTTTCTACATTCATCTCTACTTGATGTTGGATTTTCCTCTTCAGCAGTGTGGCCTAGAATGCCTGTTTGGAGTGTGGCAGCTTTCGACATCGACATGGAGACACTTGAGCATGCTTCAAAGACACCATCATACATCATCCATATTCTTGACATCCTGCATACATCCATGGTTTTGTTTCTTCCTAAAGGGAGGAACAGTGTTCGGTGAGATTGGATCATCTTTAGAATTCAATGTCGAGCTTCTACCATCATTGCAGGAGACTCAACATTGAGGGGGGGCTACCTTGCTTCTCTTCTACTTCTCTCTTATGGGGGGGTCTTTTTCCTCACATGGGTTTTTTACCTTCTCATTCTTCATTGAGAGCATTTCAGTTTTTGTATTTCATCTCTCTTTTGGGGAGGAGTTTTGTCCCACTGGGTTTTCTCCTTTTCTCTATTTGTGAGAGATTGCATTTCATTTGCATTGCATGTACATGGGTACCTAACATGGCCTTGTAGCTGGGACCCATTTTTGCATCTTTGTGTCATTTGCATAATAATTTTCCACTCCCTAAGTTGCACTTAAGGGGGGGTGTTGGTGTAATTAAATGTGTTGTACCTTGTCCTAGGTCATAATTACACCTTAGTTAAGTTTACTTAGGGACCACATAGGAGGTATTTGGAGAATTTCCACTTTTGGTGGACTTGACTTGTCATTACTTTATCACTTCCACCTTTCATGGACACATCATGTGATTATCTCTCCACCATTTGTGGGTGATCCACCATTTGTGGTGATTATCACATTATCACTTTTCCACTTTAGGTGGAGTGATAGCTTTTCATATTTGTCTCATGTCATAAGATTATGACACTTGTCATAATGTAATGTCCTTCTATGTTCTCACCTTGGCTATATAACCAAGGGATCTCTCTCATTGTAAACAATCATATGATATTATTGACATTGAATACAGTCTATTCTTGTCATATTCTATTGTCTCTCTTTTGTGCTTTCCATTTGGTCCATAGATCTTGGCATCCATAGCCAATTCTAACAAAATTAACCTTCCCATAATAAACCACTAAGAAAACATTTTTTGGCAACTACTAAACCAATTTTCAAAGCATCGACATGCAATAAAATTTCCAACTCAAAATATCACACATTTTTTTAATGGAGCATAATTATTTAATAATATGCATTATAAATTATGTTAAATAATTACAAAATATTAAATAATAAATAAATGGAACATTAAAAAAATTGGAAGGTTGAAACACCCAATTTCCCAACATTATTGCTACAATATCATGCACATATCTACTACAACATCTTTGTTTTCTTGTTGGTAAACCACTAGGTTGAACAAACTTTCACCTTGAGGTTCACACATGTAAAGTGCATGCCTAAAGACTATGTAATCAACACACACAACATGCTCGATCAAGCTCAAGGGGGTGTGTGTGTCCATTAGCCATTGATAAGCCTTTTACTTAATAAGGTTAGCTATCTTGACAATAACAAGTTGTATACATAGGAAAAAGATTTGAGGAATTATAATGTCTCTCAGAACACTTGGTCCTTCAATGAATTTGTTATGCTTATCCCATAGGGTGAAGTTAAATTCTTGTAGTTTCAAGTAAATGACTAGCATTTTCCCATTGGTAACAATTGAATGTGTTATCCCATAAGGTGAACTGAAATTCTTGTAATTTCTTTATTTCCCAATCCTATCATGTGTTATGTTTTCCAATTTCCATGGGTAAAACTATAAAACATGAAGGTTTGACTATATATGGGGGTGTCATATGGACCTTAGCAACATAAATTATAGATATACATATAATAGGTGGGACAAATTAGTGATGATATTCTTCTTCTTAGGCTTATCTATCCTTCTAAAATGGCTTATGCATTATTACCCTTGCACAATAAAAAATAAGGTGCATTATATGTCTTTATTGATTTGAAGATTAACATTATCAAGACATTAAATATTTGAAAGGATGGTTTTCTTTGGAATTGTCTCCAATTTTATTAAAGCTACATAACAAACATCAATTGGGGATGATTGTTAAACCTTTACAATATTTTCTTTCATTATATATTGTGCTATATTCAAGACCACTACAATGTGAAAAGATGTGTGTGTGCAAATGAATCCACACTTTATATCAATTTGATGAGTTTGAGCCCAAGGACAAGGTTTGAAATATATCCTCCTTTTAATTAGTTGATGTTTAGTATGTTTTGTGAATCACTATTCATACACAAATTTGAGAAATGTTCTACATTTTATTTGATTGGGTATGAAGTAATACAAAGTTGAACTACATACCTAAATAGTCTTTTCAAAAAGATAAAAATATTCTATACTTCATACCAACCAAAATAGTTGTTGTAAAATGTATTTAAGCATTATTATAAGCTTTATGTATTTTAAAAGTCCTCCAAACTTCTCAGATGTGATACACCTTCTTAAAATGGGTGGCTTTCACCCTAAGAAACAATCTAGGGAGCAAACTTGGAAAGGATGGTTCACTTGTTACAATATTTTAGTAGGATGACTATTTTTTCTCTCTTGAAGAAACATAATCATACATTCTTATGCTTATAAAAATCCCATATGATCTTCTTGATAAATATTTCTGTATCATCATTATTTTAAGTTTGTCACACTATTATATCTATTTCAATGCAGTTGACATGATTATTATTGAATAAATTATTAGAGATAACAAATTTAATTATTTATTTTTCAAATTGAATATATTTTAGGATAAATTACAATTTTCTCAAAATAAATTATGTAATCAAGATATGTAATAAGATCAAATTAGGTGATAATAATGTTGGTAGTTTGGTGTAGGGCACCATGGCTCTTAAATGTTGCAAATGTTAGTTTTGTGATGAGAAGTCATGTTTTTGGTTTGTAATAAGCTATATAAGACCATTTCCTATGTTTTTAGGTTGTTTTTAAGTTGTCTTAGGTGGTTTTTAGTCCATTTGATAAAGTTTGTAAAAGTTGCATAAAAGTGGCAAAAGTTGTCAAAGCAACTTTGCACTTTTTGCATTTTTTGATGTATTAGGGAAGTTGAATGGTTGTAACTTCAAAAGGTAGTTTTTTTAAGTTTGGGAAGCCTTGTAGTTTCTTTAGAAGTATTTTTGTATGTTGAGGGAAGGTTCAATAGTTGTAAACTTGAATTTTGAATAATAAAAGTGCCTTGTTTATGCATTTACCATAGAAATTTGCTGCTACAGGTGGTTGTACGGCCTAGTACGGCCTGGGGGTGAAATTTTATGAATTGAAACTAATGAAGGGTTCAATTAAATTCATTTTTGTTTTTTTCTCATAATATTTCATCAAGATTTGAGGATTTTATAGTATTTTTTCTAAAACTGGTTCTAAAAACCTAGGTTTTGGGGTATTAAGGGAAGAATAATGGAAAACTCACCATTACACCAATGAAAATATTTGAGAATCAGTGGAATGGGGTTATATAGGGTGAATTTTTATTTCATGGTGTTGGAAAAGTAGGGGAGGAGGTTTGATGAAGATTAGGTAATGCCCTAGGGGGAAATCCTCCTGTTTTGGGCATGAAAGGTTGCATAGGAGTAGGGTTTTATAGAAAAGGTATTTGGAACCCATTCTAGTTTATAGGATTTGCATGCTCAGACCCCTTATGATTTGTGGATGGATTTATAATGAATAATTTAGGTTGAGAGAGTGTAAAATCAATAAGTGCCTTATTGAATGAGCCTAATTAGGCCTATGGTGAAGCGTAGCAACAAAAAATAGAGGGTTGTGTTCCAAAGTAACCACCCCTGTAATTTTGACATGTTTTCAAGTGTCAAAAAGGGTATCTAGAAAAAATATTATATTCTAGGTTTGAGGTCTTATTTGAAATTTATGACATAAATAACTTGTTTGTTGTGCTACAAGGAGTAGTTGCAAATGGTGAAGGAAATCTTCTTAGTTGATGTGTTTAGATTATTGAATTGGAAAAGTTGTTGAATTGTGATTTTTTAGACACCTTCTACCCTAATCTAAATCAAATTGGTATCAGAGTATAGGTCTAATCTGAAGAAGGGAGAGAAACTGTGAAACAAGAAGGAAAGTGTGAAGCAAAAAAAGTGAACAAAGTGCCTCCAAAAGGGAAAACCATTGCTAGAGAAGTAAATGAGTTGAAGGACAAGAATTATAGAGAGATGAGAGAGTTAAATGAGAGGCTTGTTTCTCTGGAAACAAGTTAGAAGAGAGTTATGGTTATGGGTGATGAGAGTGACTTTGAAGAAGAAGAGGAGATTGACAAAGAAGAAGAGGAATTGGATCTTGATAATCAAAGGATGGATAAGTTGTTGAGAGAAATCAAGGAAGATAAACCCAAGGTGAAGATTGATGTACCTAAGTATGGATTTAATTTGAATAATGAAGAACTTTAAAATTGGATTACAACACTTGACAATTACTTTGAGTGTGAGGATGTATCTGAGGAGAAAAAGGTGAAGATTGCAAGAAAAAAAAGTTGAAAGGTCATGCATTATTATGGTGGGATTATGAGCAATCTGAAAGGAGGAAGAGAGGTAAGTCAAATATTTTTTCTTGGGACAGAATGGTGGCTAAGCTTAAAGGAAAGTTCTTACCATCTAACTATGTTATTCAAATCTTTAAGAAACTTCAAGGTCCGAAACAAAAAGAAATGGATGTCAAAGTCTTCAGTTGAGTATAAGGGTAGGTAACATGGAGGGTGAAGTGGAGAAGGTTGCTAGATATCTGAGTGGACTAAGATTCAACATTCAATATAAGTAAACTTTGGCAAATCCAAGGATGATTGAGGAATGTTATCAAATGGAAACAAGGGAAAAAGAAAAACTAAAGAGAAGGAAAGACATGTCAAATAGGGGAAGAGGCAGCAATAGTAGAGGAAGAGGTTCATTTTATACTCCAATACAATAATATGAAAGTCAAGAAGATAGAAGAAAGGACAAAGAACAAGTTGCTGATGCAAGAGGTGGATTTAGAGGTGGTAGATTAGGCTTTAGAGGTAGATTTGAAGGTCAAGGAAGAGGCTCACAAGGATTCACAGGAAGGTGCTATCAATACAACCAATTTTGGCATCAAGCATGAAAATGCAATGGTCAAGCTTCTAGTTCACATGGAGGTGAAAGAGG
The DNA here is from genome assembly GCA_007258455.2 of Sequoia sempervirens. Taxonomy (NCBI): domain Eukaryota; kingdom Viridiplantae; phylum Streptophyta; class Pinopsida; order Cupressales; family Cupressaceae; genus Sequoia; species Sequoia sempervirens. Next base: position 13,808 of record VDFB02379735.1, read on the forward strand.
AGATCAACTGGTGCAAGAAGAGGATACCGAGAGTGTAAACTCTCCATCACAATATGCTACTCCTTAAGTTGGATAATCACTCATGGTAAGGAGAAAAATCATTAAAGCATCAAAGTAAAAGGATCCATAAAAAAGGAGGACACTCTTCAAAACAACTTGTAAGTTCATGGGTAAGGTATGTAAAGTTGTAATAGATTCAGAAAGCATAGATAACATGGTTTCTAATCAGATGGTTGAGAAACTTCAATTACCTAGGATACCACATGATACTCCTTATTAAGTTTCTTGGTTGAATGAGGGTTAGTATGTATTGGTAAATGAGAAAGCTTGGGTTGAGTTCAATATAGGAGGGTATAAGGATAATATTCTATGTGATGTGTTACATATGGATGTGTGTCGTTTGTTGCTAGGGGGGCCTTGGTAATTTGATAGGCATGCGTTGTATGATGGTAGGAAAAATACTTATGAGATAAACAAAGATGGAATCTCCTTTACTTTGACACCCTTGAAAGAATATGATAAAGGAAAAACTAAGCAAGCTAATGTGATGATGGTGGGAAGAAAAGAGTTCATAAAGATAGAGGAAGAAAGGCATGTGGAGTTTGTAGCCACTTCTAAAAATGAAGATATTGAGACAACAGATATGAAGAGTGATCAAATTTTGGAGGGAAATTATATTGAGTTGGTGTCAAAATATGATTTGTTGAAGGTAAAAGATGAATTGGTTTTGGGGATTCAAGAAGGACTTAAGAAGTGTGTTGATATGAGGATAAGATAGGTGATTCCCTCAATACTTTCAAAAGAGGATAGTGGTCATTCAAATCCTTTCTTATCATAGGTTGTTTAATTTGAGAAAGAAACAATCATAGGGGTAGAATATTAGATGGAAGAGATGGAAAGGAAGAGTGAAGAGATCAAAGATAAGTTGCAAGGAAAAAGGAGCAAGTTCAAACACACAATGGGAGTAAATAAGAAGGAAACTCATTACAAGAGAGGAAGAGACATGGTAGTAGGTAAAGAGGTAGATTTGACAACATTTCTAGATAAGAGAGGAACCACATATCATTCATCAAGTAAAGAGTAGCATTCTCATGTGGAGAATCGGTCAAAGCCAAAGAATAATGCTAATTTTCAGTACTTGGTTCATTGGAAGGGTGTACCATATGGAGACAACACTTGGAGATCAAAGAATTGCGGAACTAAGCTTGGATCTAATGTGGCAACACTGTCCTCAAGGGGACTTGAGTTCCTTTTGCTCGGGGAGTATGGTGCAAGACACCATGGCTCTTAAATGTTGCAAAGGTTAGTTTTGTGATGAGAGGTCATATTTTTGGTTTGTAATAAGGTCTATTAGACCATTTCCTATGTTTTTTAAGTTTTTTCTAAGTTTTCTTAGGTGGTTTGGAGTCCATTTGATCAAGTTTGTAAAATTTTCAAAAGTTGTCAAAGCATCTTTGCACTTTTTGCACTTTTTGATGTAATAGGGAAGTTGAATAGTTGTACCTTCAAAAGGAAGTTTTTTTCAGTTGGGGAAGCCTTGTATTTTCTTTAAAATCACTGTTGTACCTTGAGGGAAGGTTCAATAGTTGTTAACTTGAATTTTGAATAATAAAAGTGTCTTGTTTCTGCGGTTTACATAGAAATTTGCTACTACAGGTGGTTGTACGACCTAGTATAGACTGAAGGTGAACTTTTATGCATTGAAACTAATGAAGGGTTGAATTAGCTTAATTTTTTTTTTATTATAATATTTCATCAAGATTTGAGGATTTTATATTAGTGTTTCTAAAACAGGTTCTAAAAATCTAGGTTTTTGGGTTTTGAGGGAAGAATAATGGAAAAATCACCATTCCACTGATGAAAATCTTTGAGAATCACTGGAATGGGGTTAGATAGGGTGAATTTTTATTTCATTGTGTTGGAAGGATCAGGGGAGGAGGTTTGATGAAGATTGGGTGATGCCCTAGGGGAAAATCCTCTTGTTTTAGGCATAAAAGGTTGCATATGAGTAGGGTTTTATAGAAAAGATGTTTGAAACCCATTCTAGTTGATAGTATTTGTATGTGCAAACCCCTTATGATGTGTGGATGGATTTAGAATGAATAATTGAGGTTGAGAGAGTGTAAAATCAATAAGTTCCTTGTTGAATGAACCTAATTAGGCCTATGGTAAAGTGTAGCAGTAAAAAATAGAGGGTTGTGTTCCAAAATAACCACCCCTGTAATTTTGATATGTTTTTAAGTGTCAAAAATGGTATCTAGAACAGTGATTAGATTCTATGTTGGAGGCCTTATCTAAAATTTATGACAAAAATACCCTATTTGTTGTGCTACAAGGAGTAGTTGCAAATGGTGAAGGAAATCTTCTTGGTTGATGTGTTTAGATTATTGAATTCGAAAAGTTGTTGAATTGAGATTTTTTAGACACCTTCTACTCTACTCTACATCATAGTTAGTTAAACCTAAATCTATCATGTAAAAAAATTGATCATACCTTGTAATAATTTTCGTTTATCTAACCATATCTAGATTACATATTATATATACAATAGGTGTTACATATAAATTTCTACGTAATAATATATGATCATTGGAGAATGAAAAATGTACATTAAATTATATTAAAGACAATTAATTATTTTCTTTATAATTTTGGCACCAAGAATAAATTTTATTCAATTACTATGTTACATCAACTATGTTGGCGATCTTGTTAATAAGTAATCTACTTCACTTTATGTCTTCAAAATATGATGTAGGTAATATCACATGGATTGATTAATAAAACAACTAATTTTTATGGATCTCTAATCTATAAAGGTTGAATAAAAAAGTAGCTACAAAAGAATCAATGCGGCTCAGAAGATTTATAGGAAAATTTTCATCTAGGTACTAGTAAAATTCTTCATTTATTATTCTCGCTAAACTTACTTTTTTTCTTCCATAGAAATCATTTTTATTAACATCCAAAAATAAAGAAAATTGAAATCCATTCAACTTCACTCAAGAAAAAGGTTTTCCATTATAAAATTACTCTCTAGTTCTATTATATCAATTATTAAGTGGAAAATATATTGTGATCATGGAGATCTAGGCTTGAATATGAGAAAATATATAATAAATCCTATAAGTATTGCCGAGTTTTCATTAAGGGAGAGTGTTCATACAAATGCCACCTTTTAGTAGCTAACTCTTCACGTAAGGCCTAAGGGAACTTATAATATCCATGACCATTAGATAAGGCTAAAGAGCATAAGTAAGACTTACAAGAATTTTACATGTATTATATTTAAGACCTACAGGATATGTGCAGGATCATGGAAAAAATAGGCCTTAAGTGGTGAAAAATTCCAAAAAATCAGAGTTAGGAAACTTGACATAAAAATTTGAATAAGTTATCTATATCATTTCAAAAATATGTAAGAATAGAATCTATAGCAAATTGAATGTAGTTTCTAAAGCACTGGGTTTTTTTTTTTTTTTTTTTTTTAAAATCTATTTGGTGAAAATTTGAAATTTCAATGCAATAACACTTAAATTTCAGGGAAAAAATAAGTAGGTGTATGTTTGACCACCCTAACCACAATAAAATGATAATATTTTTTTATAAGATTTTAGATATAAGTAGAGGACTCATGTCCCGATGTGATGCATTTTTTCCCAAGTAAATAATTAATTATGATTTTTTTATTACAACTTTAAAAAAATATAAAAACTCGTATGTCTAACCACCTTAACTTGGTCAAAACTTCATGAAACTCATTTTTTTTAATCCTATAGTATGCAAAGCATAGAATGTGACACATGTTTCAAATTCAAAAAATGTGATACCATTTGAAAGCTATAGATTTTTTTCAATCAGCCTATCAATTAGGACTTTAGTCGTAATTCAAATAGAAAATAAATAATAATTATTTATTAAATTCAAAGTAAAGCATAATTTATATTGGTGGAAAACCAAGAATCTCCTATAAAAAACCCTTTTTGTTTCATCAATTTTGGGTAAAAAAAAGTTTTTAGCCTCATACCCTACACATACCCATCATATCACCACTTTTTGGCCCATCATGATCCTACACATACTGTACAACCATTATTTATCTTTTCCTCTATATTAATTCTATTTATAAAATCATTGTATATAAAACTTGCATGCATTGTATATAAGACTTACAAGGATCATTATTATAACAAGAGTGTGGAAGGCTAGTTTTAGGAGACATGAGTTCTAATGAAAAATTAATAAGACATAATTGAAACATCTTTATGAGGAAACTAGGATCTAAATTATGACAAGAGGCTTATCATGTAGTCTAGAATGCATTATCTTTATCTTGTTAAACATATTTTCTCCATGACATGGTTGTTAAAGAAGTCCTACATTATTTATGGGCCTCATATTTTCTTACTATGTTTGTGTCTACAAACATTTATATAAGTTTCCTCAAATAATGAATTGCTTTAACAAGGTTTTTCCCAAAAAAAATTTCCCATGTAAATAGATTTCTATATGTATTTTATCTATTTTTACAATTCTCATTTCATTTATTCTCTATTTCATGGCTGGTTACTTAATTATTTTTCTTAGTTCATGGATTTTGATCTCTTTATCTACATCATGCATCTTACTTCTAGCTCCTTTGAATTATTTTCTTCTACTATTTTTAGTTGGTCTTGTTGTGCAGTTTTGCACACACACCCCACTTGGAGTAGGGACCCTATTTTCATGATGTCTTTTGACCTTTGGTTTTTATGAGATTTTTTTTTAAGGTCTTGAGATGTTGGTCTTGCTAGCTTTGGTCTTGCCTTGGGGCTTGAATTGGTTAGAATTGGTTTTTAATGAAAATCTAGGTTTTGACCTGGGTCTGGGATTTTCCAACTCAGGCGAATTTTTCTGGGTCCTGGTTCGTTGTCCGTTTATTGCTTAATTTTCTGAATCTGGGTTTCTGCTCAAATCCGGGATTTTCCGAATCTGGTGGATTTTCCTGAACTACGTTAAAATCTTGAACTTCGTTAAAATCCCAGTTTCTGCCATATCCACAGAATTCGTGTTCATCCGGATTTTCCGTGTGGCTTGGTTTTTTCCGAAATTCCGTTCTGGGCTCGGGTTCCCAGATTTCATTGATACGTCTTGTCACTCATTAATGCCTAAAGTACCTTCGCTCAGACGTGAGTGTGGATGGATTTAAGGCCTTTTGGGCATCATTCTCATTTCATTATTCACTTGCTATTTGTTGTGGTATTGGAGATTCTTCATTTGAGCTTTGATTGTTGGATGCGGGCTACTGTGTGTGGATTGCTTGAGTGTTGGTTGTATTTTTCATTGCTAGGGCACATCGTTTCACAGTCACCTCCTCGAGCTTGAGCCTTGATCGGATTCCATGGTAAGTCATTGCTAGCCCCTCTTTTGTTTGTGTCATGATTGAATCTTTCAAAGTCGATTGGTGGCCATTTTAGGTCGGCCTTTGCTTGATTATGATTTTATATTTATAGATCTAGGGTTTGACCTCACTCTTCACAAGATTTCATCACTCGCACTATGCGTGCCCTTTTTTACCAAATGAATGTCAAATAGATTAGTGTAGATGGGAATTCTGGGTAGGATTTTGCCCCCTAAGTGTGTAATTTGCTGTATTTTGCGAGGTTGGGGTTTTTGGTGTTTTGCTCAGATTTGCTAGGAACAGTTGATCCGTCATGATTTTCATATCTGGCGTTTAGATTAAACTTGCTCGTGCCTTGAGAATTCTCGGTGTGCTTCAGCCTGATCATTT
>VDFB02379736.1:0-12007 GCA_007258455.2 Sequoia sempervirens
TATTTTGACCTAGTCTTAAGCATCTCCAAGCGTCTAGGAGATATTGAAGGAGTCTTGGCTGATAGATAGGGTCGAGGATAGAAATTTTATTTTTAGTTACATTGACATCATGTAGGACATCCATCATCTTATTCTTGGTTATGTTGACATCACAAAAAATTATATAGGATGGAGTAGAATGTAGCTCTACCTTTATCAGTTCCATGTTAAATTTTTATTATATATAGCTTGCTAGTGTAGGAATTCTAAGACAAACAATCATGGTAGGACCATTCTTAAAAGATTTCAAATAATAACCTAGTGAACCCATATACTCTTATGACTATATATATACACAAATTTAGATTAAAATTAGAATTCATTAACTTTAAGTTCTATTTATTCTATATTACCTCAGTGAAAGTTTGATCAAATCTACTTGCACTTAGAGGTGTTTCCTTGAAACCTCAACAACACCCTGTTCAACATCCAAAATCACATATTAAAATACCATTCGTAAAAAAATTCTATTAACATATGTAATCAATTTATAATTGTTTACTAACATTGCATACCCAGCGATAGGTGTACTTGCATAAATAAGTAGGTGTTGAATTGTGCCGGGGAGGTCCATACTTGTGACCCTACAATTTTATTAAAATAATAAAACTAAATTAGTTAATCTTGCATTTGAAAATTAAAATTTAATAAACTAAATTCAATGAACATGTTCAATTTACACCTGACTATCAGCGCCATATGCATCTATGCGAGAATGTTAACCCGCCCTCTCCATCCCCATAGATGCATACGGATCAGTGCGTGAAATTATGGATCCTGTGTAGCACCCTCCTGAGGGCCGGTAGGGTCATACGAACAAGTTGCTCCGCAAGATCGACACACATGGCCTCGAAGGCCACCACTTGAAGACTCCCCTGGATTGCGCTGTACAATGGGGCTAGTGTGGTGGATGACACTCTGAGTCAAGGATGTGATCACTTGCAAAGTCTCTACATCAGCACTCTCCTTTGCAACTACCGGCATCACAATCTGCTCATGAGGCGGCCTAGCGAGAGGTTGTATCCCCTGTCGTGTAGGATCCAGTTGTGCACCAGGCCTATCTTGTGCTGACCCCCCACCTCTCCCCTAAAACTCCTTCATATCAAAATAATTCAGGATTTGGTTCAATACAAACTCACAGTATAATTTCCTAAGAAAATATTGTAATTTCATAGTTATTTGCACGGGTAATCAGAGACCATATACCATCTCTGTAGAATAAACGGTTCCTAATCTCTATGTGGTGGCACCAATGGATAGGAAACCTCTTTGCATTGAGGGTGAGATTTTGATTTGTTCTAGGGTCAGTGAATAGAGAGCACAAATCGCCTTTAGTAATCTTTAAATCTGTAACTTGTTTATATGATAATTTATCTGCATAATATGCCCTTGATGTTTGCCTCCTATTTTTCCATCTAGATATTTGTTGGGTAATTGCATCCACATTTTTTAACAAATCCTTCAATAAATCTGCTAGATGTATCCTTTCTATGGTTGAAGAATTTTGATCACTCAACCTACTAATAAGATCCTCAACTTCTTTTTTATTGTTTTCAATTTCACTCCTCAAATTTTCTTGAGTGCCAGGAGGGTATTGAGAGAATGGTGGGGCAGGTTGATTTTTTTGTTGAGGTTGATTTTGTTGAGGTTGATTTGGTTGAGTATTTTCCTCCTCTTGTTGGGGATTTCCTACAAATTAAAAAAAATCATTCATTTCTAAACTAAAACAAACCAAATCAATTTAAAACAAAAAAATTCATTACAAATACCAAAGAAAACTTACCTCTTGCATCTCTTCGTCGTCGGGGTGCCATATTTGTGAAGAAAATTGAACTCAAGTTGATCAAATGTGAAGAAGTCACCTCCTCAACAATGCGAGCGCGTAGTACAGGGTTTTTGGCCGCGGGCAGAAATGAAAACCAGTAAAAAACAAATGAATAATGTTCACTTTTTTTTTTACTTTTAAAAATCCAAAACGTGTTTGCGTTATAACGCGTTCACGTTATAACACAAACGCGTTTTGGCTCATTTTTCACTTTTGTGGCCACAAAAGTGCAACCATCTTGGTGCACTTACCCACATCTTATCCAGAAAATTCAAAAAAAATCCAAAAACATTTGCAAAATCCTGTATAGAAAAAATCCAAAAACATTAAGAAAATTGTAAAGTGAAGATAAAAAAAAATCCAAAAAACATCAAAATCCCTAAAAGGGTTGAACATCAAAAAATACAAAAAAAAATGTCTCCTTGTCAAACTACGTCATCTTTGAGCTTTAACGTAGGAAAGGCCATCACTGATGTGCCCCCAAGACACCCTAGATTAGTCCTTTAGTAGTCCACTGTAATTAGCTATCGTCTCTCATTTGTTCATATCTTGTCCTATAAATCAGTCGAGTCAGTCGAACTATGTGGTCTCTATGTGTATAACATAGGCAAGGCTAATCTTTAATCAACCCCCAAGGCCCCTAGGATAGGTCCTTAGGTTAGGTTCTTGGTAAAATTTGAGAAATTTAGAAAATCCCTAAACATTTGGAAATATCTTGAAAAATCCAAAAAATCTAGATATTTTGTCAGAAAACCTTAAAACATCCAAATATTTTAGAAAACACAAAAACATTTGAAAATTGGAAATCAAAAAACAATAGAAAATGTTCAAAAGACCTAAAATGGGTCAAATATTTAGAAAACCCTAAACAACCTTATAAATTTGAAAAAAATAAACATCCATATAAACTTTCAAAAAAGACCAAAAACAGCCTCAAAATATTTCAAAATACCAAAAACATTGAAATATTCTAGAAAATATAAAATTCCATCCATCCCATCTCACTTTCACCAGTAATAAACTTTCACCCATAATAAATGAATGTCACCTTCACCCTTTGGTGAAGGGTATGTGCAGTTTCATGATGGGCCAAAAAGTGGCGATATGATGGGTATATGTAGGGTATGTGGTTGACGACTCTTTTTTACCCAAAATCGATGAAATGAAAAGGGTTTTTAAATGAGATTCTTCGCTTGCCACCAATATACATTATGCTTCACTTTGAATTTAATAAGTAATTATTATTCATTTTCTATTTGAATTACGACTAAAGTCCTAAATGATAGGCTAATTGAAAAACATCTATAGCTTTCAAACAGTATTACACTTTTTGAATCTAAAACATGCGTCGCATTCTATGCTTCACATACTATAGGATTAACAATAAATAAATTGGATTTCATGAAGTTTTGGCCAAGTTAAGGTGGTGAGACATATTGAGATTTTATAATTTTAAAAATTGTTAATAAAAAAATTATAATTAATTATTTACTTAGGAAAAAATTACAAAAAAGTATGCATCACATCGAGACATGAGTCCTCTACTTATATCTAAAATATTATAAAAAAATATTATCATTTTATTATGGTTAGGGTGGTCAGAAATACGCCTACTTATTTTTTCCCTAAAATTTAATTACTACTACATTGAATTTAAAATTTTCATCAAATAGATATTTTATTTTTTTAAATAAACCTAGTAGTTTAGAAACTACATTCACTTTGCTATAGATTCTATTCTTACATATTTTTTAAATAATATAGATAACTTATTCAAATTTTTATGTCAAGTTGCATAACTCTAATTTTTCTAAATTTTTTGCCACTTAAGGGCCTATTTTTCCATGATGATCCCACACATACCTTGAAACAAGTACACAAAAAAACATAGCAAGTCCTAAAGTACAAACCCAAAAGTCAAAATCTAAAGTCTAAACCATAGGTAAATGCATCAATGAAGTTTATGGTAATAGCTCATCTTAGCATCATTATCCCATCATCAAACAACCCTCTGATCATCATGTCCTAGGATGTATCCTTCCTACAATGGACATCAACTTTAGGTATCACTTTAACTAAACTTAAACTAGGCAGGAGCTATAGATAACACTGATTGTTTGTCTTTGATCTTTTCTTGTGATTTATTTTAATGAACCATTATGATGACCTCTCAATGATGTCTATCTAAAAGGATTTAGAGAGAAAGGAATGGGGCATCGATCATTATCTTTCATTTGTTGTTCTTGTGGATACTATTGTAAAATAATCTTGGCACATACTTGCTTAGTTGTGTGTAGGAAGGTCGTTTGGAGTATGTTGTTGGCTATTGCAAATGATTTGGTCCAATATGTTCTAAACTTCTAACTTACATTCCAATTATTTTTTTTATGTTAAGGTGTGAACAAGAACTACCCTATATGCTTATCAATTTGATGTCTATTACACTAGATACAACACCATACTGGTTATCAATATCTTGATGCATCATGTATATGTGTTATATCAAACAATAAGGAACAATGGAAAATCCCAATTCTAAATTGCGAGCACCCATCCTGCATTCTCATCCTGCATTCTTTTGTATTGTTTCATCACCACCTCTAATAAAGTCTCAATGGATCAAGGACTTGTTGGATATTTTGAAGCAATCATCATCAACAATGGTTATTCATTATTTATTCTTCTATCTTCTCTCTGTGCTAACTTGGTATTATGACACACAAAAACATCATTAATGAGTCTACCTTACACTCGTAAACCATCAGCATAATCATATATCTCATAATCATAGCATCCATCATCATAAGCATCCATCTCATAAACATTTACATATCACATCATACATTTTGCATCATCATTTAAGTTGTGATGAATAATATAGATTTGTTATTCTAAGCATCTTAAATTGTTGCATTTCATAAGCATTTACATCCATACATCCATATGCATACATCATTTTCATCATAACATGCATCAAAAATATACAAAAAGAAATGCATCAACATCATTTGCATCCATAACATCTGCGTATCATAATCAACTAGCCATATCATATCGCAAAAAGATAATGAAAAAGAACAGAGCATTGAATTCTCCCATAGCATCACATATCACATAGGTATAAAGGTAAGTGCATCCATACATGATCATATATAAGAATTCATACATCATCCATTGTGAAATAAATTGAATGCATCATAAGCATGAATCATCCATATCTGTATCATATATAAATCAAAAAATGTGTCATGGTACAAAATTTCAATCAGTGTATGTACATCAATCATAAGTATAATATCCACGAGGCTATCAAAAAGGAGCCTATGAATGTATATAAATATAAAGAATGGGGAAAAATAAAAAAGTGTATATACATCAAAAAAGAGCTAGCCATGGTGGCTACTACCCTCTCCATCCTACCACATAAGTTGATGCTCTTCTCAAGGGTGTGCATCGCTTTGTTGTGAAAAATTAGGTTGTCTCAATGCCACAAGAACATCTCTATGATAATGCTTTCTATAATATGATAATGCTTTCTATAATATGAAAACTTCATAACAGCCTCTCTATAGAGCCGTGCAAAACTATCCTACCATGGGTGGATGTCATAAGGCTCTCAATCTGCTGATGTCGAGCCACCTCCTTGTCTCTCGCACTTGTAATGGTTTGAACTCTCTGTAGCATAGTATCCCTCTCAGCTATAACTACAACCACTAGTTGTCAAGCCTGGTCTCACTTAGCAGTCAAAACAAAAATTTGCTAGTAGGCCTAGTCCCGCTCACCTATCAAAACCTACACCTGCTACTATAGCTACTATATCTATGCATCTCTAGCATCCAACAGTGGTAGTGGTGGTGGCATTGGCTATTGCTGCTCTATTAAAGGATACTTAGGAGGTTGTTGTCCTACTATAGGAGCCCCCAAAACCTATCCATCCTAGCCTCCCTTTCCTTTTCCCCTAACTACTTTTCCTCATGGTCTCCCTCTAGGAGGAGCCCCTATAGGTTCTATAAGTTTCCTCAAAGGGATGAACCATGCATCATATGTAGGAGTAGCCAGTGTCATGGGCTGACCCTGACCATATGCCCAAGGTTGGGCAACCAACTGGTGGAAAATATCAACAGCCTCCAGTGCTAGAATTGCTAGTCCCTAGGTAGGAACCTCTCTAGATGATCATGCAAAAATGGCTCTCTATCCATCATCGAGCTAGTCCTAGACATTGTTAAACTATCTAGCCACTCTATCTAAAAGCCACTTCTCAATCATCATGTGCTTACGACCCTACATGTATCAAGTCTACTAGATGAAGTATTACAACTATATATCATCAAGCCATGGTGGCATATAAAGCCATGGTTTCCATTGAAAAATAGTCATATCATCTGTCACCCATCACTAATATGGGAGTCAAATTTAGCTTGTATTCCTGAGCATGATGAAACCTTGGTATCTCCAAATGATGGGATCATCTAGCTCCATGTCCGCCATCTGTACAATCGGCTGAAGCACTACAATGTGCTCCCATGCCTAGATATGAAGAAGTGTCACACCCGCACCAATGGCTCTCTTGTCGCAATACATGAAATCTTGTAAATCATGGTATCAGGAGGCTAGCATCATGGGACCCCATTCAAAAAGAGTCCTCTAGTATAGGATCCTCTACCAAGCCAAACCCCAACTTGGACTAGAGAATCGACTGTGTCTGTTTGGAGCCACCAAACTTGAAATAATGGCTACAAAATCCAATCCTAAGGTCGACACCTGACCTTTGTATGTCTCTAAATCTATTTGAGAAGTGACAAATACAATACATATGGTCCATATCCATTGACTCTAAGTAGGCATCAAATCTAGCATCATGATTGTAAATCAAACAATCACCATAGAAAGGCAACCACAATATCTGCCACACATTCTCCAAGGTCACTGTTACCTCTACCATCAAAAGGTGGAAAGAAGAGGTCTCACTTTTCCATCTCTCGCACAACGCTATCATCATGGCCAAATGTGTCTTGATCACTGGTGCATACGCAATGTACCATAATCTAATCTCTCTCAGGTGCTCCTGTTGCAACCCTAAAAGATCACCCAATCTCTCCAATATGGTGGGCCTATTCTCTCTAGACATCAATGGTTGGAAACTCTCTTGCTTCCATGAAGCCTGCGGTGTCAGGAAATCATAGAAATTTGAAGTTATTTGGAATTTTTGGCTCGCAAATCACAAATGCATCACTCTATTCAAAACTAAAACAACAAGACTTGATGTATTTTAAAATTTAAATTCACAAATATGTCACCATACAAGATGGAGTGGTGATTTAGAATTTGGCCTAACCAAACCCTAACTTTCTAATCCACAAGTGTGTCACTAGTTTCATACGCGTCACCATTTAAAATTTGCAACCATAAATTCAAATGAATAAAAGCATTGTCCTAGACATATGCATCACTATGTAGTGACGCCCCTAAATTCTAAATTTTAATGCCTAATAAATGCATCAAAATTTCAAATTTTAAATCAAGTTTTGAATCACATACTGGTTGTCCTATGCCTAGAAGCCACTGGAGATCATGAAATTGATTAGACATGTGTCAAGGAATCTCATGGTGCACCAAGTTTTTAGAGGGTTAGAGCTCAATTCGTAAGAATTTATAAACTATGTGTTAGCTCTCAAAAATTCAGGATGAATGCATCAAGAGGCTGCCAATCTCTTGATACGCTTTAGGGTAACAAACAAGGTCAAGAGAACTCAACCTTCTACTCTTTAGGTGCTACTAGACCTAGGTGGGTGTACCTTTTGAATTGAGCAGACTTATCCTTCTAAAATGCTTTGTCCACAAAGGTAGATGACAGTGAACAAATGAAACGAAAATTGATAGCAATCTTCTAATCTAAATCCTAAAATTATTAATTAACAGATGTAAAGAAACTGAATGAATTCAAATGATGAAATTGCAGAGAGTAGTTCCTTTTTGTGTATGCAGAGTCAAATGAAAAAGAAGTGGGAAAATTATTCTGGCAGAAAATAAAATTGCAGGCATATGATCTGTTCATAACTTGTATAAACAATGCAGGATTATGACTACTAAGCTCTACTTTAATAATCCAGATGAATCTCCCTGATTACTATGATCAACAAAAATGATTTAATCTTTGCTTGAAAGAACCAATTGATTAATCACACAAATACATCAAATGTGCATTGACAAACTGAACATAAACTTGTTATGGCAATTTAAACAACCAAAAAAAATAAAATTGGAGACAGCTTTAGCAATGCTTTTCAATAAGTTCAACATGCAATTGACACCAGAAATAACCTGCCACACCAGCTGATTTTCATTGAATTCACTAGTTTAAAACATGCAACATAGTCTCCATAATGAGAACTTTATTCTACTATGCCCATTCCTCATCTACTCTATCTATCTAAGAGCTGATCTAAAATCTGATGATGATCAATTACAATCAGGGTGTATATTTATACACTAGCATATGAAAATAAAACACTTCAAAATCCATGTTGGCTAGAATCCATATCGACCAACCATAGAAATCGGGCTCCAATCAAGTTGGCCTACAACGGTCTTCAAGCATTTTACATGTTGGCCACAAGATTTGAAAATATTTAATCACCAATGAAACAGTCACCAGGATGCTCAGCAAGTATGCCAAAGGCAAAATAACGTTAATTTCTATCTACCCACATTCCTCCATTCCATGTGCTTCATCGTGACCACCTGTTTGCTACGCCAAAGACAAGAAGCATCCTTTTGTTCCTTTTGTGTTTCGCTATAGCCTTATGTCATCGGTGAGATATCATACTGAAAACCATTTGTCATACCGAGAGCATATATGTGTTACATTTGTTTCAATCGCTGAGACACCAGAGAATATCTTACCGAAATGCACCATTCTAACACATGCGGGTCGCCATAAAAAATCATAGTCAGGGAGATGTCCCACAGAATCATCGGGTTATACTGAAATCCCTTTGCTCGTCAATGTGTCGCCATAACTTAATAATATCAACAAGACATCACGTAGATTACTTGTCACACCGAAATGTCCTTGAGTTGCTGAGACATAAGATTTTTCTTGTCAATGAAATCACCATTGCATTCCATTGAGAGAGACCCCGGGCACCTCACCAAGACCACACACTGAAACACCAACTCATGCCAAAATGAAACTTAGAACACAAGTCGAAAAGATAAGAAATACTTTCCAGGACATGATGCCGATAACATGTCTGGTCGAAATGAAATCAAAATGCGCCTATCGGCAAGACCAAAGGGGTCGTTAAGACCAATTCTGATAGCCCAACTCTCACCGATAAACATCCATACACTTAAGTTGGTGTGACCCAACCAATTCTAGGAGACCTCAACCCGGTGAAAAACTTATGCCAAAAATAGCCAGTAGATGAAAACTACAATCATCGAAAGATAGAAAACATCTTGCCAATAGGCAACACAGACGTTTACAAGTAGAAAAGTGGATTAGGGAGACCCAGAAATTATCACGCCGACACAAACCTAAATATGGATTATGCACAACCTGATAGAAATAATGCAAAATGTAAGTAGAATGTCATGATGGAAGGGAAAATGTGCTTATGATAAGGACTCATAAGGCACTTAGGGGGATGAAAATTTGTGAAAATAGGTAGAAATTTATAGTCCCAATAGTGGCTCCATCTGGGCATGAATGATAGCAAGATCATTGGAAGGATCCAAAATCTATGGGTGAGCAAATCAGACACAAAATGAGCAAAATGAAAATGGACAAGAAGCAGATGGAATGAATGCAAAATGAATGCAAGATGGAAATGAACCAAAACCCTAAACTTACTATGCATGGAAAAGAATTTTAAAGAGAATAAGCAAGAGTTGTCCATGCATTGGCAACCCTCAATCCTCTGTGTTTTAATTTCTTTTGTCTGAGCTATTACAATCTAAAACTCAAACCATTTTCCCTTGTCAAACACCTAGTTTTGTCTTGAGTTCATCAGATTCCTCTTGAAGATACTTATGCAATATTTCCTGTCATTGTTATTGCAAGTTCTTAGAGTATCATCATGTTCGGTTTGGCCCAAAATCCCTACATCCTTCTACAATTTGTATTCTTCATCATTATGGAACAAACCTTTGTTATCTTCAACATAGAAAATACACACATATTCAATGCAAAATTGCTAATTATCTTTCTCACTATTGTGTATTATGAAATACTCTCTCAACTGTATTGAAAATTCATCATCAAAGTGCTTCTCTTGAAAAACAAAAAACTTTGTCAAACCAACATTATCTAAAACAAGCAAATCTGAAACCTTTTGCACCTCTTCAATATCTCTATTTGGAGACAACACTAGATCATGACTCATATCCTCCATATCATGCATATGTGAAACAATAAAATCTGGACTTCTTTCAACCTTGGTATGCAAACAAATGTATTCTTCACATGAATTAGAAATTTCAAAATCACATACCTTATCTTGAATGGACACAAACTTTTGATCAACACCAAATGTTTCACCCTCATTCCAATAAATGCATAGGGAGTCATAAGAATCTTTACACAAAGATCCTTCACTGTCAAAACAAAAGTAAGTTGGACAAAAATCTTCAAGATCATTTTCATGTGCACATACCTGGCATTTAGGAGTCAACAAATCTACAATTTGTTCACTGACAAGTGAACAAGTCTCAACATTTTCATCACTACAATTAAACTCCTTACTTTTGTCATCATCAAAAAGAAATCCAATACCATCAGAGAATGGGAAATCAGAAACATCATCAGCGTTGTCATTTATGCCATGAATACTTTGTTTATATGGAATTATTTCCATTTTTTCATAGAATGGATTTGAAAATATCTAAAACTCATTCATGGACATACCATGGAAAAAATTCATCTAATCATCGTTTAACTCTTTATCATACAATGAGTTTGAAAAAGTTTGGAAATCATTTTCAAATGTATCTTCATAACTTTCAACTATAGCCAGAGGTATTGTATACTTACTATCTGATGAATCAACATCTCCCATTGCAACTTCATCTAGATCTTCATAAGAGGTAGAAGAATCCCTTGACTATAGGTCAAAATTCTTAGGTTCACCATCAAAATCAGAATATTCACCAGATTCCTCACAACATGCACTGCTTTCCATGTCACGATCAATTGTGCAAGAGAGATGCCTTGCACCTTCATCCTCCTCAACATGGTGACAAGTATTTGAATCTAGATATACTATGTGATCTTCGCCATTGTTTCCCATCAACATTCCCTCTTCTTGTATTCTTTGGGCAACAACACAATAATCTAGGGAAGGTGGCTTATCACAAAAATCACAAAAGTAATTGTTACTTACCATGTAGGTTCCCCCTATCAATGAATCAGGAGCTTCCTTATTTCTAGGCCTAGCTATTATAGGTTTTTCATCCTTCCATTCTATATTATAAGGCATGCCATGCAACTTCGACCTTTCATTTTTGTAAGTATTCTCCTATCAGTACTGATAATTGCTACTTTGCAGACTAACCCTAGGGTTGTCTCTTTTATCCATTATCCCTACAACCCTCCTATTGTTTTCAATTGTCAGTGCAATCTTCTATGCTTCAGCCAGATCTCTTGGGAATCTATTTCTCAATTCATACCCTATCTTAGGATCAATTCATTCAAATAAATACTCAGTGCTATAGAATCTGGCAACTTTGATCCAAGAGGTATCTTATTCTGCAGCTTATTGAATCTCTGATTAAAATCATAAATTGTATCACTTTGATCTTTCTAAATGTGTATTAACTCATGAAGAGCAGCATCTGGTACACTTGGATTCCCAAATTTCTTGAGGAATTGATCTTGAAATCCTTGGAGAGAATCAATAGAGACAGCTGGAAGGTTGTTGAACCAATCCCTAGCATCTTCAATAAGTGATATCATGAATAGCCTCATGTGTAAATCTTCATTTGGCACATCCAAATCTTGGATGAAAGGATTTAAACTCCTTAGATGATCTTCAACAGTGATTTTTTCTCTCCCTGTAAACTTTGGAACAATACCTCTCCAACTGTCATTCATTGGACAAGGGGATAACTGAATCCCTACCAAATTAAACTACCTAATCATTG
>VDFB02379737.1:0-2500 GCA_007258455.2 Sequoia sempervirens
TAACTTCTATTGTTTTGACACATAGTGTCTTATTGTATTCCATTTCCTTTTGGAACCTCTAAACAAATGTCAATTTTTGTTGACATGTTGGTGAGTTCATCTTATAACTCCAACCTATCTATGTACTTTCCAAATCTTTTGGTCAAGTCAACCTGGTTAATCTTTCCTACAATCACCTTTTCAAGTGACTTTATTCCAATTCTTGGAATCTCATTCTCTTTTAACCTCTAGAGATACCAAAGTTGTTTGGTCTCTTGTGATCATCTTAATCAAAACTCTAGTAATCTAATTGATTTTGGTTCATGCCCATGTCAATGATTACTTCTTTCTAACCATTCCGGTCTTTTTCCCTTACTCCTAAGGTACTAACTCTTTTCTTGCATGATCCTATCTTTACGCAAGAATTAGGTTTATGTCAAGAGTTCTCCAACCCTTGTGGATACCTCCTTCGTTGACATCCAACTTCGATCTAAATTATGCCAACTTTGCATACACATAGATTTGTAGCATTCACTAAATCCAATAATTCTTAACTCTTTACAACTATTGGTTGCTACTATAAAAGAGTTATCTCATTCCTTCTTATTTCCTTAGAGTCATATAACTATATTGTAGGATAAGGTATATACTAGTTATTCTTCCTAACCTTCCTACATATCTCGATTGCATAATCTTCCGCAATCCTAGGTAATATCATAAGTTGTTGGTTTAAGAGTTCCTACTCCAGGGATGACTCTTAACTAGTCCCAATTTACACAAGTTACTAGGGATCACATCTTCCTTTTCACATCCCTAAGTTCTTTTCTCTTGCCATTGTGAGACAAGAACTTTTCAACCATTATCTTTTGATAAGGTTTACGCATTGTTGCGTAATGAGCTCATAGGTTTCAGTGCAGAATCTAGTAGCTCTAATATCACATGTAACGTGCCAACCCTTTAGTGCAATAAAAATTTCCAAATTTACACCATGCAAGTAAATAAATAGAGTAACAAACCATTGTAATAAAAAAAAAATTTTCTTTATTGAGAATATATGAACAAGATGCCATATCATATTTACAATAAAGATTCTACTTCATTACAATAACTTCACAAGTACACGTAACAAGAATACATACCTTTACATACATAGCTCCAATGAGCTTTAGAAAAAATAGCTGCAAAATAGTCCAAGAATCCGTCCTTTCAAATCTTGGTTCTTCTATCACCTACTATGGAGGAGAAGCATCACTCAGGTGATTTTCCCCCAACCACAGACTCATAATGTCATCCCCACACATCTATCATTCAATAGATGGCCCTTACCTTTGACAAAGAGATTGGTAGAGTAACCGATAACAACAACCAACGTAACATAATGTTGTGTCCTACATAACTAGAACCTTTGCAACCCGACAATCTCAAACTAGCATGAAATACAGGATCACGGTGAACTGATAGTGTAGTCTCAAGTATCACACAACTAAGTGGAGTCTCGTACATTGCACTACTTTGATCAAAGAGTTCTCATTCAAAATTTAGAATGAAATCATCTATCACATACACTATTCAGGGCTGATTTGACTTAAGGCTATCTTTTGCTACGCGTAGGTATTGTCCTTCCATGGGTAAATCCATCCCCCTAGACTAACCTACAACATACTAATCTACTTGGTAATAGCCTACTTAACTAGCAAGTACATAAGCTAGGTATATCCTTCAATGGATAGTCCTTCATCTCAAGAAAACCTATCTTCAAAACAATCTACTAGTAATGAATCTATTAAGCAAGTACATACACAAGCCTACTCCCATGCTTATCCTAGGAGTAACATAATTTTTGTAAGTTAATTTAATAACTTAGTTGGGTGTACCTCAAGTGACTCTTGCATTCAGTCAAGACTCGTATATTATAAATAAGTTATAAACCATACTCCTATTATGGAGTAAATACAAACACAATTGCATCCCATATCCAAACATATATAGTATAGTTAAATACCTATGTTGTACCATATGTAACATATTTGAATTCCTCAGTCAATTAATATCTTTGGCATATCTAGTATAGTTAAATACTTTTGTCAAGCTACCTCTTTGACATATCTAATACAATTAAGTATTTGTGTCAAGCAAACTCTCCTATCTCGGAGTATTTAAAAACATAGTATAAAAACAACCTAAAAGCTTCAATTCCCTTTTTCAAAAACAATCTTAAATACTTCTATTGCACAAACAAAAAAGGCATTTCAGGCAACAATTAAACCCTTGTAAATGATAAGAAGAAGGAAACCCCATGCATGTTACCACTTTTTTCCAAATAATGATGACAGTGCAACCTTCTCCTATAGCTCAATTCAACTTAATTCAACTTCTCAACACAACTCCCTCTCCTCTCTTGTTGATAGCACACTTTCCTCAAATCATCATGACAATTATTCCTCACAAAACTCACTCTTCTCTCACTTACAAATCAAATGATAATGACTAGTAAATTCAGAATTGTTAAGAACGTATTCTC
>VDFB02379737.1:7500-51448 GCA_007258455.2 Sequoia sempervirens
TATTCTCATATTCCTCTTTATTTCTCCAAATTTTCTCCATTTCCTTCTTTACTTTAGTAGGATAATTTTTCTTCACAAGTTCATTCCTCTGTTTTGGATTAGTCTACCCTTCCATTCTTCTACAAAATCTTGAAATGTCTCTAGGTTTGTTGCAACTGTAGCATACAACACTTTTCTAACCAAACTAACCTCCATTCAATCTTGATTTGCACTGTTAGCCTTATGTCCAAATACATTGCATGTATAACAATAACCATTGAAGGATTGAATCATTCTACCAGCATTATATCTATTCATCATTTGACTTATGTATTCAATAGCTCTATGTCCAAATTTCTTACATGCAAAACATTGTCTAGAGAAGGATCCAACATTCCGTCTCATTCTACTTCTACATTTTATTGCCTTATGTCTAAACTTATTGAATGAAAAACAAATACCATTAAAAGATGGGTACCTTTGAGCATTTGGTTGTCTGATAAGGGGTCTTCTAGCATTGCTTCTTTCATTTATAAATTGATTTTCATTGACTTGAGTCTTCTTTTGATTGTCAACCTTGTTAGTGTTGGCAAGAGCACTACACATGTCATCTGGTGTTGTCATTGATGGAAACCCTAGTCAGTGATTCGATCCGCACGTTAGCATTTGATCATACTGGAAGTCATAATGAAGTTTTGTGATTAATTGTCAAGCTAGAATAGAGCATCTGACATAATTGTGTTCATCGATTCATATGCAATTTTCTATTATCATTTTGAGTTGTGGATATTAGGGAAGGTTGTTTGGTGTATGATCTATGTTATCCTTGAATCACAGAGCCTCGTATTGATTCATGTGCAAGTTAGGAGATCCGGTTGATTGATTTTTTGTTTAACAATGCAAAAAGACTGACGAAGTGAATGTAGCATATTGCAGATATTCGAGGAGTAATTGTTTAAGTGTTTTTGTGTTCGAGCATGTTGATTTGGTTCCTCACTATGTTGTGGCTGACTTTGGTTGGTGCACATTGAAAATCATTCATGATTTGAGCTGACAGTTTGTAAATATTTTATATTTTGTTGAAGCCGACATGTGGTTGATTTATCTTTAGTTGAGGATATATATAAGTGATCATTTATATTATTTTTCAATTATGTACGAAGTGTGTTGGTGTGTGTTGTGAAAGTCAGAAGGATTGTAGAGCGAATGTGCATAGTTTCACTTGTGCAGAAAAGGATTTGTGATGCGAATTGAAGTAGACAGAGCAAAAGAGCAAAATTGGACAGAAAGTCAAGAAAGCGATTGATGTGCTTAATCGGAATTGTAATAAGGAATTTGTAGATGCTATTTTCTTAGTTCAAATATTTGGATGTAATCCAAATCTTTTTGTAAGACAGCGAGTCTTCCTTTTGTATTTGAGTAGTGAGTTATAGGCAGTGTGCCTGAATGCATGTGCATTCCTTTTGTAAACACTTTTATTTGAGTCGACTCATATTGTGGATTGAAATCCACTGTGGTTTTCCCCCTAATAGTTTTTCCACGTAAAATATCCTTGTGTTATGGTGTTGTGGTTGCTTGTTTTGTGTTCATGCATATTTCTTTTGGTTCAATGTTATAAGTGGAATAAAGTTAAATTTTGTAGAATGTTGATTCACCCCCCCTCTTAGTGTTCCTTGATTCCAACAATTGGTATCAGAGCCTAGTTCCTCAGAAGAAGTTTAAAAGCTTGGGGAAGATCCGGGAAAGTAATTCAATGGAGTCAAGCAATCTTCAACAACAACTTTTGGTGGCACTAGATGATCTTGATAAGTCCAAATCTGAAGTCAAGGAATTGCAGGAAAGCCTCATGAATGTTGAGAAGTTCATTCAATCATTGAAAGATAAAATCAATAAGTCCAAGGAGAAGAGAAGGGAACTCTGTGATTAGATCAAGCAGAAAGAGAGAAAAATCATTGAAGATGAACAATTGAGTCAAGCCTTGAAGGAAAAGACAAAAGAATGTGAAAGGTTTACCAGAGATAATGCAGTCCTAAAGCAAGAGATGGAATCTATTGTGATGAGGATGACTAAGGAGATTGAGGACAAAAAGAAGAATGAAGAGAATCTTGCTCAGTCCTTGAAAGAGAAATTTGAAGAATGCAGCCGAATTACTTATGGATTCAATCAGTTGGAGCTTGAATTAGAACAATCCAGAAATAATGAAGAAGAGCTTGAAAAGTAGATTGTTGATCTCATATATGAACTTGCTACTGTAAATGAATTCAAGGAGAAGTTCAAGATTAGCTCATCCAAGTTTTATGAATTGATTAAAAGTTAGAGGACTGGAAGTGTCAAGCGAGGTCTTGGATATGAGAAAGGAGAAAGCTTTGAATATGGACAAAGAAGATTTAGGCAAGGAAATTAGATGAACAAAGCTGGAAGGTATCCGGTAAGGGAACCTAATGCTCAAAGGTTCAATGGTTATTGTTTTGTTTGCAATAAATTTGGTCATATGGCAACTCAATGTAGAAGCAGGATGAATTCAAGTGGTCCATCATTCCCAGGCCAGTGTTTTAATTGCAATAAGTATGGTCATAAGTCAGTTGAATGCAGAAATATGTCAAACTTTTTCAATAGAGATGTCAGATGTTATACATGCAATAGATTTGGACATATTGCTAACCAGTGCAGATCAAGAAGAAATCAATGGAATAACTGATCTGGACAAAGAAATGTGGTGTGCTATAATTGCAACAAATCAGGTCGCATTGCTAGATTTTGTAGAAGTAGGAAGGGTTCGGTAAATCAAAGGAAAAACATGTAGAAGGATGAAAAGGGAAAAGGAAAAGTTACTACATATGAGATCAGGAAGCAAATGAAGAAGACATGGGTGAAGAAGAGTCCCTCTGATGCAGGAAATAGTTTAGCACCAAAATCTGGTTCTAGTAATTCCTCTAGGGATTAGTTCATGACCTCTAGCCTAGGGGGAGTTCTCAAGAAAATCTTTTAACCCCCTGTCAGTAGTTGGAACTGGAATGTGGCAGATTGCAATGATTACATTAGTGATGTGCAGATGTTTTGGGATCTCTTGTGGACGAGATTAATGCAAAATTGAAGGTCCGCAAAAGAATTTTTTTTCACAGTCTGTGAAAAAAGGGTATCCGAAAGACCTAGGGTAGAGGCATTTATTGCGATGAAAAAGTTAGGTGCGCAAATGATAAAAATTCATTTATATCCGTCATTTGTCACGTTGCATTTCAAGAAGAAGTTTGGAGAGCTCTGAAGTGAACTTTTGGAAATTTTTGGCAAAGATTCAAGTCTGAAGGTGATTTAGCGATCAAACCCTAATCCGACGAAAGGTATTTATATGTAAACTCGTGAATTTAAAAATTCTGGAAATGGTTGCCCCGTTGGTTGTGGATATTAAGGATAGGCCCCATCCGAAATTCAAATGGCACCCGTTTAAATCCATTGAAACAAAACCCTTAGGTGAATTTTCCTTTGTTCCGTATGGTGTTTTACATATCGAGGATATTAGGGCATACATTCATTCAAATGTTGAAGAGTTAGGAAGCTCCCAGTTGTTGAATTTGTACACCAATCACATTATGGGAGAAGATCTCCATGTAAAACCTGAATTTGAGTCTTTGGAGGAGAAGAAATTCACTCAGATTGTGAAATTTCCCATGTTGAAGAAAACGAATGGGTTCAGTATATATTGAGTCAAGTGCATGTCGAGTTTATGTGGTTAAGTCATCCTTTTAAGATCACAAAGGAAGCTATAAGGATTGTAACTGGTTTAAATTCATCTGGTGGGTTTCTTATATTGAAAGCTGTGAAGAATCAAATAGTCACAGATGCAACCAGTTCAGTATTTGACAAGAGAGCTATGACAATTGATGATATTATTGAAGTGGATGTGAGATTTTCCTCTATGTTCATTGGGTACAAGATTTATCACTCCAGCCAGGACAATTATGTATGTAGTACAACAATCGATGTAGCATATCAGATGGTCAAAGAAAATGCAGATTATGACCTATGTGAGTTACTCTGAAGCCAGTTAATGGAGAATCTTGGAAAAATCAAGAAGGTAAAGAAGAATTCTTTCAAGTATGGTAATTTGTTGCTATGTTTATTCTTTTATTTCATGAATGAAGTTCTGGGAGTTGGAAAAGTTCAATGGCAAGGTGATAAACTGGTAGTTGTTCAAATTAGAGATATCTTGTATCGAATTGGTGACAACAAAGCTAGAAAAAATGCTATTTGGGGTTATTTCAAGAACTTTCTGAATGAAATGCAAGCCAGGGAAAGGATTACTACATCTATTGTGGAAAAGTACAAGGATACAATTTGCTTCATGGTTGATATTGATCAATATTTGATGGAAGTTGTTGATCCTAGAACCATGTGGATAATGCCTATGGGTTATGACATTGAAGAACAAATTCTGGAGCTGTATGCTCAACACTTGCTAAGTAAACCTCAAGATCTGACAGAAGAAAGGTTTGGTAACTTTGAGGAAAAGAATATGGAAGTTCATGCACAATTGAAGAATCCAATGATAATTCGGAAGGTAAGAAAAGAAGTGGAAGCTTTTGCAGAAAGCATGGGGATATCAGCTGAAGCTGTAAGGGAAGCTAGAAGGAAAAGAGAACAAGTTGAAGCAAGAGAGCCAGCTAGAACTGAGTTTGCTAGTTCGACAACATCTTCTTCCAGATCTAGATCCACTAGGAGCTCTACTCTTTCATCTAGTACTACAAAGAAGTCAAGTGCTCTGAAAGCTCAAGCCAAGACATTTGGTAGAGAAGGAAAGAGGAAGAAGGACAAGAGCACAAGAGGCTATACTATTGTTTCAGAAGATGAAGAAACTAAATTTGATGAAAAGGTAAGAGAAATAAAGTATATGGGTACCAAAGCATCTAAAATCTCTAAGGATAAGCCTTTAGGTGAAGAGAAAGCAAAGAAAAAGATGAAAATTGACAAATCAAGTATGTCTGTAGAAGAAGTGGAAAAAACTTTGATTAAGGATGGTAATCTTAGGCCACTTTGTGAATGGTATGACACCTTTGATAGTACTGGTCAAAGAATTCTTGAGGAAGCTACAATAAAGTATTTGAATAATTTCAATATGACCCTCATTGAAATAATGTCTAAGTTACCTAAAGCTCTATATGAAGTTTTGGAAATGAGGAGAGTGAATGCAAGAACTAAAGAAGAGAAAATGAGAGAAAGGATACTTGTTAATCTGTGTTTGGTGATGTCTATAGAAGAGATGAAGAATATTCTCAATGAAGCAAAAAGGGATTTTAAGAGAAAAACAAGGGTGAATAAGCTGATGATTGGGCTAACTAAAGAAGTTGCAAAGGATACTGAGAAAATCCTTAAAGCAATCCTGTTAAAGAATAGATACAATTTTGTTTTTGAAGAAGTGCATGTTGAAGCTATTCCATTTGGTCTGAGAATTGAAGAGGACACATTTGAGGATACTCTGAATCCTATAGATATACATGACACTGAAATTCCTATGGAGACTGAAGCTCCTAAATTTGTGTCGGTTGATGAAGTTGAGATTCTTGAAGCTAAGGAAGAATCAGTGATTGAAGAAAAGAAGGTTGAGACGAAGGAGATTCCTATGGAAGCAAGAGACACTGCTAAGGTAGTAATGGAATTTTTGGAAGAACAACAGGAGAAGTTTGATCTTGAACTAGTTAAAGGTCCTATCAATTTGGCTACTTTATCTCCCATTGAGAAGCTGATAGTTGCATCATTTGCTCAAGCCAAGGCAAGGGAGGAGATTCTAAAATCTCATATTGAAGATAGCGAGTTGTTGAGCCTTGCATCTAGTATTCTGGAGAAGATCATGCCTTCATATGTCAAGGATTCATCTGATCCTCCATTCAGTCAGCTGAAGAAGCTTGTTAATTCTATAAGTACTCACTTTGAGTCACTTGAGAAGTCAGCTATGGATAAGGTTCAAAAGGAATTTGATGATAAAACGTTCAGTAGGTTGAAGGGAATGATTGTTAATGATAAATATTTGGTAGCTACCTATGTGAAGAATATTCAAGGTGCTTTTATAAAGGTGGAAACATTTATAAGTCATGTTTATCATTGTCTAAATTCACCGAGGACACTAAAAAGAAAATGAAAGAGTATGAGAAACAGTTAGTAGATTTCTCTCAAGCATTTGATCCTCTAACCATTTATGTTGGAAAGCAAAAAGGTCAAGTAATATCCCTACTTGACAAGATTAAAATTCTGAAGCATGAAGAAAGTAGAATTGTTGAAAGAGTTTGTGAGCTCAGAGGATTGATTGGTCCTAAGATGGAGACAATGCTTAGTGCATTGAAGGAAGCACAAGATGCTATGGCGGTTAGTGATCCAGTGAACCTTGAGTCTGCAGAGATGCAATCTCATCTATTATGTGGTCACATGACTATCTTGGAGAGTCTCAAAAAGAGTTGGGACACTAGTTTGAGCTTGTTGAAGAGTAATTTTGTAGATATATTCAAGTTTATGTAAGTTGTAGAAGCATGTTTGTACATATGCAGTTTGTTCATAGAAGTTTTTGTTTGATTTTTGGTATGCGGATTCCTGCCTTTGCCATTGATGTCAAAGGGGGAGTATGGGACAATGAAAAATTCCTTAATCATCTCAGGGGGAGTTGTGTTTTGAAGTTTTGAAGGTTTTTAGTGTAATTCATGTTGGTAATGATCCAACACTTAGTCATTTTTCACTAAGTGTTGCCATCAATGCCAAAGGGGGAGTGTTGGCAAGAGACATTGCACATGTCATCTAGTGTTTTCATTGATGGCAACCCTAGTCAGTGATTCAATCCGCACATCAGCATTTGATCATACCAGAAGTCATAATGAAGTTTTGTGATTAATTGTCAAGCCAGAACAAAGCATCTGACAAAATTGTGTTCATCGATTCATATGAAATCTTCTATTATCATTTTGTTTTGTGGATCTTAGGGAAGGTTGTTTGGTGTATGATCTATGTTATCCTTGAATCTTAGAGCCTTGTATCAATTTGTGTGCAAGTTAGGAGATCCGGTTGATTGATTTTTTGTTTAACAGTGCAAAAAGGCCGACTAAGTGAATGTAGCGTATTGTGGATATTCGAGGAGTAATTGTTTAAGTGTTTTTGTGTTTGAGCATGTTGATTTGGGTCCTCACTATGTTGTGGCTGAATTTGGTTGGTGACATTGAAAATCATTCATGATTTGAGCCGACAATTTGTAAATATTTTATATTTTGTTGAAGCCGACATGTGGTTGATTAATCTTTAGTTGCGGATATATATAAGTGATCATTTATATTATTTTGCAAGTATGTACGAAGTGTGTTGGTGTGTGTTGCAAAATTCAGAAGGATTGTAGAGTGAATGTGCACAATTTCACTTGTGCATAAAAGGATTTGTGATGTGAATTGAAGCAGACAGAGTAGAAGAGCATAATCGGGAAAAAGGTCAAGAAAGTGATTGATGTGCTTAACCAGAACTGTAATCAGGCATTTGTAGATGTTATTTTCTCAATTCAAATCTTTGGATGTAATCCAAATCTTTTTGTAAGAAAGTGAGTCTTCCTTTTGTATTTAAGCAGTGAGCTCTAGGAAGTGTGCCTGAATGCATGTGCATTCCTTTTGTAAACATTTTTATTTGAGTCGACTCATATTGTGGATTGACCTCCACTATGGTTTTTCCCCTAATAGGGTTTCCACGTAAAAAATCCTTGTGTTATGGTGTTGTGGTTTCTTGTTTTGTGTTCATGCATCTTTCTTTTGGTTCAATGCTATAAGTGGTTTAAAGATCAGGTTAATAAAGTTAAATTTTGTAGAACACTGATTCACCCCCCCTCTTAGTATTCCTTGATTCTAGCAGTTAGGGGTCTAATTTTCCTTTGATATTTCTCCTTCCTCAATTCCTAAGCCTCCTTTATCTTTAGATGGTTTCTATCATGTAATTAGTTCATCAAGCATTGTAGTACTTATTTTTAATTTGTCCTCACGAGCTCTTGCTTTTTCTAAATATGATCTTAGAGTTACCACTTCTTGTTCAAGTCTTGTGCATTCATCAATATTGTTTTGTATCACCACATTTAGAAATTCCTTAATTCTTTTCTTTTCTTTCACTTGTACTTTCAGTTTGGTGATGTCTTCATTTGCTTTCTTAAAATTTTCGTTGACTTCTCTATGTCTTTCTCTAAATTTCTTGATTTGTTCTCTCAATTTTTTGATACATTCATTTGCTTCCTCTAGGTTTTCCTTCAAGTTTTTTTTTTCACCTTCAACTCTGTCAAGATATTCAAGAGCAACTTATATTTCTTCTTTATTAGTCATATAATCACTTGCAACAGTAAGATCTAAAAATTCTTTATCAGACATGCATTCAATCTCCAAGATCTTCCTCAAGCTGTTAGGATTCTCAAGAGGAACTAAGCTCTGATACCAATTGTTGAACACTCGAAATATTGATAGGGGGGCGAATTAGTATTTTATTAAACCAATTAATCATAATCCATCCAATTATCAATAAAAATCTAATTGCAACAATGAATGAAAACATGAAGCAACCACAAGATCACATGACATATGAACACCGAGATTTTTATGTGGAAAACCTAAAAGGGAAAAACCACGGTGAGGATTAGCTCACACTATATTATAATTGATTATAAGATATTACAACGGCTCACTACCAAGACACACTGTCTAATAGGGCTCATAGCCACAAAAGATACAAAATAGAAATGGCCACACAACTAGGATGTGAATTGATACAAAATGCACCTTTCTTGTGTTGAATTCAGTTCCTTTGAAGCTTTGAATACAAAATACTGCTCTGCTTTACCATTGCTCAAGATTCACAATAATTCTACTAACATTCGGATCACACACATACAAATTCACATGTTTACATCATCTCACATATAATCTCACATGTCATGTTGCTCCTACATCTCAAAAATGTCTCACATATATACCCAATACATCCACATACATCAATTAGGTCGCCCTAATTATATGTACCCCAAAAACTAAATCAAAATTGTCTCGTCGACTCCATACTTAAGTAAAAAAGCATCTTCATGCTCAAATCAATTGTGCAACACCCAAGTTAGGTTGAAATGGACCTAAATATAGATCCTATTAACATCCACAATAGCTATTTAATCTCCACAACATTTATCAAGCATTAGGTCGGCTAAGAATTAGACCTAATCACAAAATGAGCCAACTGGTCGAACACCAGTGATCCATTTGATCATTTAATCACTCGCCATCTAGAATATATAGTGTATTGACACCTGCAAGATATCTCACAAAATTTCAAGTTTGATTCCAAACACCGGAGGAACGCGAACTAGATTACTCATACCCATTTACATTGTATAAAGCCAAAATTGAATGTCAAACTTCTATTACTTGTAACTTTCAAACTGTTTATCCAAAATAATTGAAATATTGATCATGGATGCACATAATAGTCATGAATAACATATTATCACCTCATAAGTAGATCTTATTACATAAGCATTTGTGGACCAAAATACCGAATTAAGATGTCTCCATTCTGTTCACCAGATTAGGGAAAATATCAACAATCAATGTTGGCATCAATGACAACACATAAAGGGGTTCCTTCTTCATTTTTCCAACATAGTCCATAGGATTTATGAAAAATTCAAGGATAAAATCAAAATCAATGATGGAATGCCAAATTGGTAGTGATATTGGCATCAAGCAAGGTTTCCCACTTTCCCCAATTTTGTTTGAGCAATACATTGATAAATTATAAGAGTGGAAAAGCAAGGTTGTTGGGGAGGTATTTTAGTTGACTAAGTGCATAATAAATTTTCTCTTATATGTGGATGATCTCATATTAATTGCTAAAACAACTCATAGTCTGAGAAAACACTTGAGGGTGCTTGAAACCTTTTTTGGGGATTTTGGGATTTAGGTGAACACTAGAAAAACCAAAATAATGATATTCTCATTATGGAGAAAAAAAATTAACTTTATTTTTGAAGGTAACCGATTGGAAGTAGTGGATGAGTACAAATACCTCAAATTTCATTTCCACAACAAACTCAGCTGGGAAACAAGCAAAGAAAAAAGAAATCAAGGAGGTTGGAAAGCATTATAATCCCTACAAAATTGATATAAGAGTGTAGAATTATGGGATTGAAAAATCAAGAGAATTATTTTTGGTTTGTTTGTTACTCTAGTGATTCTCTATGGGTGCAAAATTTGAGGTAGCAACATGTTAGAGTGAAAATGGAGGTAGATAGAAAAAATCCAAAAACATGTGATCATAAGTAGTCTCAAAATTAAGACTGTTGTTTTGTACTAGTTTTTATTGGCTAATGGTACTTTCCCTTTAGAAGCATCGACAATGGTCTAGTTGTTAAGTTACCTAAAGAATATTCAGAGTATGGAGAGCCATCATTAGTGTAGGCTAATTATTGAGGAAGAGCTAACTAGAAGAAAGAACATGTTGATGAAACAAAATGACAAACAGATAAAGAAGTGGGATGTTAATATGCAATAATTTCCAAATACTAATGAAGAAATAAAAAGGTTTGTGAGAGAAAAGTTAAGGACCATCATATGAAAAAAATAAATAGGATGAAAAAAGCTTACTTTATCAAAGAATTTAACCCCATTGTCGGAACATGAGGAAAAATCCTACATAGGAGTAGATATTAAGTGGAAACAAAAAATGTTGATAGCCCATTTAAGGTCTATTTGACATCATCTTAGATGTGAAATTGGTATGTGGTTGATACCTAAAGAGGAGTGGGAAAAGAGAATATTTTTATTTTGCAAAAAAGGAGTGGTGTATAAGAGAATTTGTATACATATATTATAATCTTTCACATGTGACTACAAGTAATTGTCACTTGATCTTTATGTATGAAACTACTATTATATTTTGAATCTTTGACCACCACTTATGTCAAAATTGAATAACATGACTGTCTAAATCATGGCAATGTGGTTACCCTTGATTTGTAAAAGTGGCCTCAACCTTCAAATGCAATCTTGATACAATATTTAGGAAATTGACATGCAAATATGTAAACTTCATGGTCAAAAATATGGCCTTGATATCTTTGTGTGTGGCCCTTGATCTAATTATGTGGCCCTACTCCTTGTCCCAAATAACCTTCAAAATTATATTCATCTCATCGTACCCATGCTATTTAGAAAAGGTGAAACTAATAAAAAATGTTACGACATATGATCAATTGGGGAATTCATGTCTTGTCTTGATTACAACCTAACATGTTATCCAATTTAACTATGTTAGAACAAGATTGAAGGCACTTCATCCAGTCATGTAGTGATTTTTGATACTAAAATATAGTGCTAATATAGTCATAAATTATTTTGTCTCTATGGTATTTTTTATTTCTTTCTTAGTGATTGCATTCTTCCTTTTTTCCTCTTATATGTTTTTATAATGGCCTAGGACTAAATGCTCAAAACTAGGCCTAAATGGCATATATGCTAACAAGTTCAATCCAAAAAAAATTGACTCAATAAGAAAGAAAAAGGAACTTAAAATTAAAGGTCAATATTTCTCTTGAAATTATGACCAAGGTCACAATTATGATTATGTTCTTAACATGAACAAGGGAGTGAATGAAAGCATATATGTAGAATACACTTCCTACACTAATATATGAGAGGAAAAATGTGTAAAAATTAAATTAATCATACATTTAGAAGGAAACAAACACAAAATTAATATACCATAACATAATTATTTATGTGGGAAAACCCTTTCAAGAGAAAAAAACACATTCCAAAACAACTCAATATATTATTCAATCATCAATGTAGATTCTAAGCCTATATAGGCATATCACCAACAAGAAATATGGATCAATTCTAATAGTATAATGATACCTACATAAATTCACTATGAAAACTCTATCTCAAGTATCCAATAAATAGGAGAAGCAATACATGAAACCATCAAATGGTAATTAGGAAACCATGAGTTAAAACCACTAAAAATGTGATGACTAAATTTCTAAAATTCAACATCCAACCCCCAAGATGGGTCCATAGGCTAAAAATAACATATTCCTTCCACTTTCCATAAGCTCATCACAATCCACTCATCAACTTGGGCGATAGAATTGTTTCTCCATCATCTTCATTCAAGGAATTTTTATGGTGTATCATAACATGCATCATAAGATAGTCAACAAGTGTAACTCTCTCTCACAACTCTCTTATGTATCATAGATGTTCTTACTTTCTAATATGGGAGGCCCCAAATTTCAAAGAATGTAACTTTTGATTTGGGAAGCCAATTGAGCCCATTTAAAAAAATTTATAGATCTTGAAGAGATTTACATCCCTATAACTAGCTTGTCAATTACAACCCATTTTGACATTTTTTAGGGCCAAAAATGACTTCTATATCCCAAAAATTGAGTTTTCTATTCAATAGCCTCAAAATTACATTTTTTATGTTCTTAACATTAAGATGCAAGATTTAGACACATTTCCCAACATTCTCCCACTTGTTGAGCTCCTTGCAAAATCAAAGTGATTATCAACACTATCAACTAATTGCTAAGGGTTGAGAGGCCCATAAACTCACAACACCACCTAAACTTTTTTTTGTTCATTGTCTTTGTCAATACATCTACAACATTTAACAAAGTGTTAAATTTCTCTAACATCACCCTATCATCCTCTACTATATCCCAAATAACATGGTATTTGTATATGTCTAAAAATGGTCATGATTAAGCTTGTTAATTAATTAAATATGATTTATTTAATTAATTCCTCTAATGTCATCTACATATAAATAAATTTAATTATTTATTTATATCGTTCATTTTTCTATTTCTTCTACCTTAAATTAAATAAATAATTTTATTTAATTACTAACATTTCTACCCTCCGCTTAATTAAATTAAATAAATTTGTATAATTTATTTATATTTAATTATCATTTTATTCTAAAGTTTAAATATTTTGAATATTTAAATAATGGAATATTCTCCATCCCATTTTCGAATTTTAAAATATTAAATATGTTATTTAATATTTTCCACCTCACTCTAATTTCATTTTTAAACATAATTAAATATGAATTATTTAATTATGTGGGTTTCCATTTCCATCTTCACTCCTAATTAAATAAATTTAATTTATTTAATTCATTATTAACTCACCTTCCCAAAATTCTAACTCATGCTAACTCGCCCTTCTAAATTCGTATCTTATCCTTCAAAATGGAATTTTCCCTTCGAACTCAATAAAGAGAAAGGAAACCTTCCATTCTTCTGTCCACTTTCGAAAATCTCTCGCCGTCCATTCGAAACAAGCTTAATCCGGACCGTCGATCGATTCAGCCAATCAAACTCGTTCGAAAACTCTATAAAAGCACGTGCAAATCCAAGCCTTGGTTAATCATCCCACGTTCATATGCCTGCACTTACATATGCATACTCACATTCATGCAATCAGCTTTATGCACTCATATCATTTTCAGCATCACATTCCCATTTTCATGTTAGCATAGATGTTGCATATTATGCATTCTAAATCTCGTTCTTCATGCTGTCATTTTGTTGAGCTCTATCTGCTGATCTGAGAGCCATTTCAAAGCAACAAAACGGTGAAGATAGAGGAGGATAAAACGATTTCGAAAGGCTGTTGTTACGGTTTTGCACATTTAGTTTTCTTTCTTTCAGCTTTTCGATTTAATGTTTTATTAACATGTGTTGATTTTAATTACGATTTGATCCAATTTTCTCACACACATTAAAATGGCGCCCACCGTGGAGCTCCTTGCCTCGTTTTTAATATCTACTTGCAGGTTTTATTGATTTTTTTGATGCAGATCTGACAGTTTTTGGAAAAAAACTGCAAGTTTTACCAATTTCTTCATATCTTCTACACAGCTGCGAATTTTTCTATAATATTTTTACAGCGTCTTTTGCATCATCTCAAGAGGCTACAATAAAAAAATAGAGGGTGTATCATCGTTTTTGTAGAAGTTATCATAATTTTATGTTTTTTTCATAAAATTGGTCTTTTGGACGCAAATCAGTGAATTTTTCAAAAAAATTTACATTTTCAGAAAGCTCTTTAAATTTTAATGGGGGTCTATGTTTTACAGATTTAATTTAGAGGTCAAATACAATGCGAAAAAATCTGATCTTCATTTTCTGTATGGTTTCCATAAATCCGCGTTTCTGAGAGCAAAACAGGGAATTTGTCTAACTTCTTTACATTTCTGGAAAGCTCTTAAAAAATTAACATGGATCTCTTCTTTGAGTTTTCATTTTTCAGATCAATAAAATCATCAAATACTGAAACCTAATTCGGCTATGCCAAAAACATGTCTCTAAAATTGCAATTTTTTTTGATGAGTTTATTTAGTTTTTTTTGGCTGCATTACAATATCATTTTTTTTATCTTGTAGGTGAATCATACGGAGCTGGAAAAGCATTGGGATCAATCAGCACCTTTGAAGATTCCTACAACGCCTTTGAAGATTCCTATAGCGCCTCTGATGTCTGTTATAGCGCACTTTTGAAAAAGGCTGCAAATTGTAATTTGTAATTTAATTTGACTGAATCCGACGCAACCGCGGACAGTAATAACTTTAAAAGAATGAAGCAATCCTAGAGTAGTCACATAATTCAAAATCAACCAATCCTAGGATAGTCACTTCACTTTTATTTTGGGACTAAAAAAAACTCCATGTTTTTGTGAAGCAATATCTTCACCTAGCATAGAAAACTGTTTATTTGGGCTTAAAAATGAACTCTTGCTTGCTTTGATTTAAATGGTGATAGGCCTATGCTCTCCCCTTAACTGGGTGATCAAAATGCCAAACTCATCTATTCTATTTTATGCATTTTTAAGCTTTGATAAAACCTTTTAGAGAGCCTGCTCTTGTGGGAAAAAGTAATCACCCAAGAGGAACGACTCAAGTGGGTTCAAGCCAAAGCCAGGCTATTCCGCCCCACTATAATATTTAAAGCGAATTTGGGGAAACCCTCTTTTGCCGGTAGTGTGCAAGATAACATCCCCAAAGCCTTTGTTCTAAAGGTTGGGAGGTCTCCTGAGGGAGTTTATTATTGCCGCACCGAACGGAAATCCTTACTACGAACCTAGTGTAGTGGCCAGCCGAGTCAGTTGCCAAATATTCTGATAATCACAGTGCAAGGGGAGGGAAGAATCTGCCCCCAAGATACTCACCATATAACTGCCAAGGATCGTTTGCTCAGGGGACCCGGTATCCACTTCTGTAACTCTGAGTACGCGCCTGGAAAAGACAAAAACACGGGCGCCCCTTTGGGGGTGACACGGCTATGTGAGTCGACGCAGTTCTAAGATGTGGGCTGTTGATTACTAGAATGAACTACTTGAGCACTTAAGAGTGAGTCTGTTTGAACTGTCTTTCATGTGAAAAACTTGTGAAAACATTTGATGAAAATATTTCTTGATCAAACACTTCATGTTAGTATAGGGCTTTAAGGAACAACTGTTTTCAAAAATGTTTGTTGTGTCTTCCATTACATTAATTCAGATAAAGAGATCATCCAAAAGGAACATGAAGAACAACAACTGAAAGCCACTTAAGCATTTTTCATATCATTGATTCAAAAACACTCCCAACATTTAAATATTGCCAAATCAATCTGAACATCAAACACATAAAGACAAGTCACTCTACACCTTCTTCCAACACATCCATATCCAATCACTTTCATCCTAATCATTCTTTTTAGCCACATCCTATCCATTTCATACTAATCAATCCAAATCATCCAATCTTTTCATTCCACATCATATCCTAATCATCATCATCTCTTTAATCCAATCAACATCATTTTACACCATGCCAACATTAGAAGACCTAGTATCTAAATTCCAAGACCTCCTCCAATCACTTTATCAAGCACCACAACCCTTAGATGAACAAGATATACATGGGATCCAAGGTGTCATCCAACAATTTCAACTTCAAACAAACCAATCACCTCACCTCCAACACCTCCTAGCTCAAGCCAATCATTTCATTGATACTTGTCAAATTCAACAACCACAACATCATCCCCTATCCATTCATTATCAACCAATTCCACCTCAACCTAATGTGTCATCCCCTTCCAACTCATACCAATCTAATCCATCCACTTATTTGCATGTCAATGCCACATCAACACATCCACCCTTATCACTGCAAGAACATAGGAGCCCAAGTCCACCTTGGCAGCAAAATCAAGAGCCTTTCAATTCTCATGTTCCATTTGACAAGGGGAACACTAATCTAGTTCATGCACCCTCTGAGTATATCATACCACTATCCAATCAAAAGCCTATCCTAAAGCCACCATGTCCTAGTCCTAATCCAATGGTCCCTACACTTTCCAACCCATTAACCCCTTCATTACCCTTACCATCCTCTAATCCACTTGCCAATACATCAACTCCATGGTACAAATTTTTCAAAAGTAAACCCATGGAATTGCCTAAATCCACCCCTACACCTCCAAAGGATGTGACCCAAGGACTACAAGCAAGGAATCAATTGTCTCCATGTCATTCAACACATATACTTGAACATACAAAAGAGTCCTCAAACACCATGCCAAGTCCTTCAAGTCAACCGTGTCATCCACAACCCCTTGAGCCAATTCAAGAGTCTCCCTTCATAAGTCCAACTCACCCTCTTTCATGCTCCTATGTTGTTGACCATCAAGAACATGTCAAGTCTCTTCAAGAGTCATCCCCATCCACTTCCATGCAAGAAACCCAAGAGGTATGTCAAGAGTCTACTCCCAAGCATGTGGAAACATCAAGCCCTATTCCTAATCAAGATCAAATCATTTTCATCCAACCTATCCATAATCTATATTGTTTTTATGATCAAGATGATATCTATAATGATGAAGAGCCTATCCATGAGCAACTTGATCCTATACCCATCCATGAGAAAGATATTCCAAATTCACCTCCACCTAGTCCTATCCATGATCTATCAACATCCACTTCCCTTGATGAGACATATGCCTCCCAAGCACACATAGAAGATCAAACAAATACATTGGATCTAAGTGAACACAATGCCAATAATGATCCTAATGAGCCCTCATTGCCCACTATCGACCCCATTGCAAGTCCTCCATCATATCCTATTGGTTTTTCTACCCTCATTCATGAATGTTCCTCCTTTGAACAACAACCATTATCTTCTCCATCCAATAAAGAACTCATGTCTAGTGTTTCACCTACACCTGGTTCCATTGTCCATTGCACACTCCAAAACATGAACCACCAAGGTAAAGGTCTAGACCTTCATGAACAAGATATTTTGGAGCCTATACATGTCAAAGTCCCTCCACACTCTTATGACCTTGGACCTACACCCCAAGGACAACAACCTAAATATGTTGGTATTTCCTCCATGCATTCTAAGTCCTCCTTTCATCATAAAGCCTATCATATCCCTAAAACATATGTTGCCATTCCACCTCCATCATCCTACAAATGTCAAAATCATGTGACCATACACCTTCCACCATCAAATTTACCACCATTACTACCAACACCTAATATCCCTACCATTCAATCCTCTTATCCCTCCATCCATAAATACCCTAAAATTCCTAATCATGACCAACAAATGCACACATTGTATAAACATCAAGCTTCCACCAATTCCACCATACCCATGGGATTCAAAAGCAATAATTTCAATGCCTCTACCCATAAAATAAAAAATTCTAAGGGTTCTCATGCCTTAGGACATCAATACAAAAATTCAAAGCAAAATACATCTAAAAAGCTATATAAGCCCATACCTCCAAAAGTAAAGGCCAAAACTAAATTGGTTTGGGTACCTAAGAAAAATGAAAGCAATTCAAACGAGGCATCTACATCACAAAAATCCCAACCATCCACTTCCATCCTACATTCTCATTCCATTCAAAAGTCTCAAATTCCTAAAACCCACAAGCAAACTAAAAATCATAAAAATACTAAGTCTATGTGGGTACCAAAAGCACTACACCCTCCACCTCCTAAGCAAACATCTTCATTGCTTCCTACACCCCATCCACATCAAAAGATTCAAAGTTTATCACAATGTGTGCAACCATTGGTCATGGTTCCCTTCCATTTCACAACAATCCCACATACCTCCATCTCCCCACCCTTCACTCATTATCCTACATATCTCCCCCATCATCTTCCTATGGTCCATGCTTTTGGCTAAGCCTCCCCATTCATCTTTTTCATAAGTCCCATATAATACCTATCATCTTCCCTACATAATCTGCATCATAATCCATTATTGTCCTCCATCATCCACATCATAATCCATCATCTACCTAATCCATCCCTTTCATGTCATCTCTTACCAACATCTATGAGCATAATGACACTTGACATGGTCCATGCAATGACATCCATCCCTAGCAGGACTATCAACTTTCATGCAATGAGACACTTGAGTCCCTCCTATCCATATTCCACTTCTCCTATCCAAAAAATTCAAAAAAAAAAAAATCAGAAAAAGTCCTGAAAAAAAAATCCAAAAAAATAGAAAACATCAAAATCAACAAAAAATCGAAAACATGAAAAATATCAAAAATCAGAAAAGTCTGAAAATATCAAAAAATCGTAAAAAGTCCTGAAGAAATATCAAAAATCAGAAAGTCTGAAGAAATATAAAAAAATCAAAAATCCAAAAAATTCAAAAATTCAAAAAGTAAAATTAAAAACTAAAAAAAATGAAAATCATAGGGTGAAAACGCAACAAGTCATTGACAAGAAAAATGCAATAAAAACAAATAGTGAAAATCTGGCAAACAGACGCTATTTGGAAGCTCTCCATCTATTAGTTCATGTTCTGCATTTAAATTTTCATCCTTCTTTTTCATGCATCTTTTCCATCATCTTAGGGTCACACCAGCACCATGCTATCATCATTTGCCTCGAGCGATAATGTCTTATCATGGCTTGATTATTATTCACTTCAACAAGTTGTGTCGATACCTAGGGCAAACGTGGGGCATATTGGGGGCAATCAACTTTCAAACGGTAAGACAATGACATCGAAGCCAATCACGCAAAACAAAACAACCAACTCAAACCAAAACAACCAACCATTGATCCATATCACAGTAGCTTTCAGTTGCGTACCTTATCATGACTCATATCTGGATGATCTCTAAATCTGAATTAATGTTTGGAATCACAGTAGTCCATTTTTGAATAATGGTTGTTTAATTTTCGATATCATTTCTCTGGAGCACACTCGATGATGTACTGAACTAGAGTGGCAGGAAAGAGGATGATTTTTTCTTTGTCTGTTGTCTGGAGGTTAATCATTTATCGGTTGCAAATATGTCACGAGACGTGATGATTTATCATTGATGACAGTTCCAAATTTGCATCAGATAGTGGTTAGTCTTTGTCTGTTTATGCAAGAAATGCTCAGGTCATCTCGGTTCAATTATACCTAGATGCTTGTGTTCACTTGCTATATCAAAAATCATGAAAGTTGTACTCAGGTCATCATTGGTGCTAATTTCCCCCCTGATGCTTGTACATACTTCCAACATTTTAAAAGCGCTCTATGATGATTCCAGAAAATATACCAACAAGCTCAACAAAACGGTCAGTTTCATTTAGTTGCATTTCATTTTAGATCATTTATACATACCTGCATAGTGGATTTGCACCCGAGTTTTGAAAGGATAATAATCACATGAATGGATGTCATGTCTCTTTGGACTGCTTGTGGAGGACATTTGAACATTTGTTTCATCATCACCTTTCACCTGCATTATCATTTATCATTTATCATTCATTTGCATATCATTTAGTTTCTCTATCATCTTCATCTCATTAACACTTTATCATTTTCATATTCATTTCATGTTCCTTTTATACATTCACTATTATTTCATTCATTATCATTTTCGTTATCATATCTTACCATGCAGTTCATTTCATATCACTTATCATTTTCATACATGTCATTATCATTGCATTTCATTTTATCATTTCACTTAATCATCCTTATAGAACATTTACATTCATATCGTATCGTTAATCATCCTATCATTTTCCATATCTTTTCATTTTGCAAATTCATTTGTCATCCTTTATCATCTTACATTTGAACATTCAAAAAACAAATACTCCATATATACATTTTCATATCATTTTCATAAGTCATCCACCTGCATGACATCATTAGTCTACATCATCAGTCATCATCATCATCATAAAAACATCATATCGAATCATCCTGCAAATCATGGTAGTCATCAAATCATTAAAATTCATATCAAAATCCATAACACAGAAAAAAAAATGCATATCACATCATAAATGCACATCACATCATCACAAATCATCGCCGCTGCATATCATTACTCATCAAAAATAATACAAATGTCCAATGTCCAATGAAGCTAAAAATTCCAAAGAGATACATGAGATATGACCAAAATAACGTACATGCTCCAAACATAATAGACATCGAGATGTGTGAATGAATCAATAATGATACATCAAAAATATCAGAGCCCCCTAATAGGGTTGGCCTCTGTGATGGAAGTCTTATCTCCTGCCCCAAGATCTCTGTGTGGTCCCGACACACCTCGATTTTGAAAAAATCAATCAAAATCTCTCTATCTATCAATGCCTCACAGCATGCAATCAACGTGACCCAGTGACTTAATGGCCCATATCAGTAACCCATATCAAGTGAACTATATCAGTGACCGATATCAGTGACTCATACCAGTGCATCATATCACAGACCCATATCACCCAATCAATCCTATCAGGCAAACCAATACACAAATTTATCTAGCTCGATACCATATCAATCTGATCTACCATCAATCACTATTTGTTTTCTATCGCAGAAAGAAAATTTATCAAAAAGGAAATCATTCATCTACTATTTGTTTTCTATCGCAGAAAGCAAATCTATCAAACACTTTATCAGTCATTTACTCTTTGTTTTTCTCTTTTCGGGAAGCAAAGTTATCAGTTCATCATCATCATTTTACCATTTCCATCAAAAGGGGCATCATATCAACAGGGGCATCTTTTTCATCATTTATCGGGAGCTAAATCACTGTCTCTTCTGCAGAATATCATTATCCAATCTTCTTTATCACATTTTCAGACTTCATATCATCCGTGATTTACCTCCCGAGGGGGCATCATCAGCAGCAACATCGAAAGCATATCAGGGGCAAAATCTTATTTTCTTTGAAGCAATGTGTTTTACACATCACTTCAAAGAGGGGCAAAATGTATATGTCTAAAAATGGTCATGATTAAGCTTGTTAATTAATTAAATATGATTTATTTAATTAATTCCTCTAATGTCATCTACATATAAATAAATTTAATTATTTATTTATATCGTTCATTTTTCTATTTCTTCTACCTTAAATTAAATAAATAATTTTATTTAATTACTAACATTTCTACCCTCCGCTTAATTAAATTAAATAAATTTGTATAATTTATTTATATTTAATTATCATTTTATTCTAAAGTTTAAATATTTTGAATATTTAAATAATGGAATATTCTCCATCCCATTTTCGAATTTTAAAATATTAAATATGTTATTTAATATTTTCCACCTCACTCTAATTTCATTTTTAA
Organism: Sequoia sempervirens; assembly: GCA_007258455.2. NCBI lineage: Eukaryota > Viridiplantae > Streptophyta > Pinopsida > Cupressales > Cupressaceae > Sequoia > Sequoia sempervirens. Next base: position 29,154 of record VDFB02379737.1, read on the forward strand.
ACATAATTAAATATGAATTATTTAATTATGTGGGTTTCCATTTCCATCTTCACTCCTAATTAAATAAATTTAATTTATTTAATTCATTATTAACTCACCTTCCCAAAATTCTAACTCATGCTAACTCGCCCTTCTAAATTCGTATCTTATCCTTCAAAATGGAATTTTCCCTTCGAACTCAATAAAGAGAAAGGAAACCTTCCATTCTTCTGTCCACTTTCGAAAATCTCTCGCCGTCCATTCGAAACAAGCTTAATCCGGACCGTCGATCGATTCAACCAATCAAACTCGTTCGAAAACTCTATAAAAGCCCATGCAAATCCAAGCCTTGGTTAATCAATCACCCACGTTCATACGCCTGCACTTACATATGCATACTCACATTCATGCAATCAGCTTTATGCACTCATATCATTTTCAGCATCACATTCCCATTTTCATGTTAGCATAGATGTTGCATATTATGCATTCTAAATCTCGTTCTTCATGCTGTCATTTTGTTGAGCTCTATCTGCTGATCTGAGAGCCATTTCAAAGCAACAAAATGGTGAAGATAGAGGAGGATAAAACGATTTCGAAAGGCTGTTGTTACGGTTTTGCACATTTAGTTTTCTTTCTTTCAGCTTTTCGATTTAATGTTTTATTAACATGTGTTGATTTTAATTATGATTTGATCCAATTTTCTCACACACAGTATTAATCATTAATACACTTCATGCTTTCATGAAAGGTTAGGTTATTTTCTATATGATGGCACTCTAACTATCACAAAGGACAATAATAGCTCCTTAGCTCCATCCCATATTTGAACATAGTCTTTTAAACCGAATGGCATGAGTAGCTACCATGTACTTAACCTATGTAATGGACAAAAAATATGACGGATCACTTGTTTAATTGATACCAATGCTAAATAAACTAAACACATGTCCACTAGTGAATATTCTACTATTAACATCTCCTTCCCAATATAAACCCATAAATCCATAAATATCTAATGATTTCTAATCCCATATAGAATCACCATGATGAAAAATAGAGTATGTGGAGTTACATTGCAAATATCTAAAGATCCTCTTAACTACATCCCAATGATCTCATCCAAGATTAGCCTTAAAATGAATTAAGACTCTCATTGCTTAGGTGGGCATCTAGACCATGGAATACATTGAGATATCAACAACACTAGCATAAGATACTTGAGCCATGTCCTCCATTTGACTAGGTGAAGTTGGATTCTACTCTATAGGTAATTTGGTTCCTAGTGAGATAAGAATACACAATGGTCTATAAGTTGTCATGTTGAATATCTCCAACATTAAATCCACACTTGATCTAGCCCAACAAAAAAAGTTCACTCTATGTCTTATGATATCCATACCCAAAATATATATGGTAGCCCTTGATTCCTTTATTTCAAATCATGTTAAAAATCTTACTTTGAGTCACAAATCACATCCTTATTATTATGAAAAATAATATTTCATCAACATATAATGCAATAACAAGGAATCAATAACCATCCATCTTATAATAGATGCAATTATTTGATTTGGATCTCATAAATCCCAAACCCAATACAAAGGAATCAAAATTCTAGTATCAAATCCTAGGAGACTATTTGAGAGCATAAAAATACTTTTCAACTTACAAACCATAAATCATTTACATTCTTCCATGTAGTGGTCTAACTATGTCATGTAGATCTCTTGCTCCAAATCACTATGAAGGAAAGTTGTCTTCACATTTAGTTAATCCCAAGATCAAAGGTTGTTGCAATAGATAATAAAAAACAAATGCATATTAGCTTACCAAATGGAGAAAAAACCTCACCATAATCAATTCCCTCAACCTACAATTATCCCTTCACAACAAATCTAGCCTTATTATTTGTAATGCTACCATCAAAACTAATCTCTCTTTTGAACACCCATTTAGAAAAAATGAATTTCTAACCATGATATAAATATAATAAGACCTATGTGTGATTTTATTCCATGCATCCATCTCTTATACACAACCACTCTCTAATAATTAAGAAATCATCCATAAACTATTCCCTCTTCATATTTTCAAACTTTTTTGTTTTAGTAATCATAATAAAAAAATATTTTCAATCAAGGGTAGTAAACATGTTTGGTTGTTGTTTATTCTAAATGGACCTCCTTAAGAGTTGAGGTGGAGGTTCTACCTCATTTTTAGAACCATTTGAACTATCTTTGTTCTTCTACTCTTTAGGTCCTTCATGAGATTCTAGTTCCTTTCTTGGTCTTAGGAGGTATTTAAACCACTTCTTTCTAATCATTTTTTGGATACAAATTTGTAGGATAGGGCTTAGTCTCTCTAAAAATAACAACTCTATTCTACATAAATCTCTCAACCATAAGATCCAGAAGATTATTTCGTTTACACCAACACCATAGCTAATGAACATACACTTAAACTACCTTTTTATCTATTTTTGACCACTTCTCTTTAAGCACATGAGTATATGCCTTGAAACCAAAAGCATAAAGATGTTGTAATGAATATTTTTTCTTGACCAAGCCTCCATAGGATTATTATCTAGAAATGATAATGTTGGAGACTTTTCAATCAAATAACAAGTTGTAGCAACCACTTATGCCTATAACTTTTATTTTAAGCCAACTCTAGAAATAATACTCCTATCCCTCTCCATCAATGTCTTATTAATTCTTTCTACAACTCCATCTTGTTGAGTGGTATATGGATTTTCCTTATTTATTTTCATATCACGATCCTTACAGAACCTATAAAAGTCTACTAAACAAAACTCGTTGCCAATATCAATCCTTAAGACCTTAATCTTCCCACTAGTCTAGTTTTCTACAAGAACCTTAAACTCTCTAAAACGAATAAAGAATTAAGATTTACTTCTAAGGAAATACATGCATGTTCTAGAATAATCATCTATAAGAGATACATAATATAAATATTTTTTAGTTGAATGAAAATTAATATAACCAAAAACATCATAATGAATTAGATCCAATACCCTTGAATATTTGTGACAACTCAAGTAAACTTGAGTGGGGTTTTATTTTTCATATATGCAAAGATCACATAAATTAGACTCTTGAGCATAAAAATTCAAAACCTCTACAATTTTTTTATTTTTCAAGGTCCTTAGACCCTTCTCACCTATGTGGCCGATTCTCTGGTGCCAAAACATTGTGTTCTCCATGGGTAACCTAGTCTCTATAGCAATAAAACGTTTAGGTATATATAAAATACAATAATTATAAATATATGCAACACTCCTATTTTTTGTTAGTTTGAATGGTGAGATTGTAAAATATGTAAAGATCTTCACTATAAGAATAAAGGAACTATTGAAGTGAACTATGCATGAATCCAACTAAAACATAGTACCCACATGAACATACTTAGTGAGCACCATAGATCTTCCTACCATATTACAATCTCCATTAGAGAAAAAATGGACACCCACATCATTAATATTACTCAATATGTGTTTCATTCCAAATAAATGGTTTATAGTACACCATCAGTCCCCTTCACATGTCTATTAGGGAATAAAATAAAAACTCTTCCATGACCAATAATCTTCAAGTGAATCATCTCCAAGGTACACCTTTCCACCACCATATTCTTCACACTTTGAGAATCAATATTGATGTGAGGGAACATGGAAATAAGTTTTGAAGTATGCCAACCATGCACCTTCTAATGCATGTGTTTCCAAGGTTATGATAAAAGGCATCACTATCATCCTACAAAAACGTTTTAGACCCATCATTAGAATCATGTTTCTTTTTTATTTTTATCCTCCTTTAGTCTCTTTTGATTTTTTTTTGTCTTTCCAAGATATTTTTAGCCTTTTGAAGAGATTTGGATCTATACTTCTCTCTTTTCTTGTCTTTCTCTTTTTGTCTTCCACAAATAACTATGTACTTGGCTCATTCAAAAAAAAATCACCACATCTCCTATGAAATTAATGATGCAACTACCTAATCCATATTGATTTTAGAGGTAATACTTTTGATTTTTGTCACTAAGTGTCCCATGAGTTTGAAAAAAATATAGCAAATTCAAGCAACAATCCTCATCCTTTATGCCAATTTAAATGGAGAAAAACTAGAAAATAATCATGTTGAAATAATTAAGGTGCTCATCCACAAAACCACCATCCTCCATCTTGAGTTTATACAAATTCTTTCTCAAGAAATTTTTTATTTACTATGGAGTTATTCTAATAAATCTCACCCAAATTATTTTAAAGAGCGTCAAGGATGGATTATTATTCACGTACATGAACAATATAGTTTGGTAAACAAATCCTAATAAGTCCCTTTTCTTTTTTGTTCATTTTGTCCTAGTCTTCTTGTGATGTAGTAGCATGTTTGGGTATAGATATTGTAGCCCATAGATCTCTATCCTTAACCATTTACTCAATTTTGAGCTTCCAAAGCTCAAATATTGTCTACAAACTTCTCCATTTCTATCCTTGATGTTCCTTTTGAAGAGGATGGAAAATTTTGAAGGTAAACAAAGGAAGATATAAAAGCAATACAAAGAAAAATACTTTCACTTAGAATCTTTGATTCTCTCCTTGATGAGAAAAAATAGAGTGCACCCTTATTCAATTTGATTTTCTCTATGATGTTGATATATGGATTGCTCAATGCTCTAGTGTAACCTTGATATGATTCAATGATGATAATGATAGGATTGATATTACTTGATAAAACAAGTGATCAAAATGATAGCATGTAGGTATGATAGATTAATGAGACTTGTGAGAGATAATCGCATTCATTAGGCTACAATTAGGTATTAGGTCAAAATGAAGGATGAGAGAATCTAGATATAGAGTCTTGAAGAGGCAAAATCAATGGATAGAAATTATTGATGATGGATGGATAAGATTGATTGAATATTAGGGCTTGGATCAAGGATTCAATCATGTGACAAATGAAAAATGAAAAATGGGATCTAGATTTTGTTGACGTGTGTTTTGGCACAGCAACATGCAAACAGAATATTGCTACTTTGTTTCTCCTAAAAGAGAAAGATGATCACATGGATATTTCAGCTCCCAAGGTCCTTGTAGTTGGTTCTCAACAGCCCTGATGTTGCTCAATTGGTCAATGTAATAGTAATGTTCAAGGGGCCTGCTAGTGTTGAGCTTCTAGATCGTTCTAAGATCAAGCATGAACAAAAACCTAATTTAACTGGGGTATTAAAGAAACAACAAAAGATAGATCAGAGCTTGAAATAGAAAAGAACAATAGTTCATCCAACCTTAACCAGACTTGTTAACTTCAAGGAATTGTAAACTAAAACTGCAGAACAAAGTAAACTTGTCATTGACACACAACCTCTTTCATTCACAGTGCTAACTCGAATAACAGATTTTAAGTTACCATTTAAATTAAACACAAAATAACATTTCATTCCTTGAAGACTTCACAAAACAAATGATCAAATTAAGACAAATATCATTTAGGAACACAACATGAAGTAGATTAAACTCTGATTGCTTCTATTGTTATTAAAAATAGATAAGCAACATTTACAAAGCTGGCACAATCACCAGTGTACAGAGAATCTGTTTCTCTAGATTGTTTCCAACTACACTAAGAAAACTTGGAAAATACATTATAGTCTGTACTGAATCTAACTTCTAATAAGAAGACAAAAGGAACTCCCATTACAAAGAATCAGGATGTAGTTCTGTCTTCTCTTACTGACTTTTCTCTCTAATTTCTAACTCTTCTACTCTTCTCTACCAGCTCTAAAAGTTATAACTCTAAAAGTTCTAACACTAGAAGTTCTCTATCTACCACTTTCTAACCTTTACAAAGAGGCAAGAATTCCATTTATACAGAGTGTGTACCAAAAGAATGTGCTGTCCCCAGTACTAGGGTTTTACAAAATATCTGCTTCCAGGAGAGTCGGCTCTCAGATCTTTCTGAGGAAAGTCAAAAACTGCATTCAAAGCGGAGCCTTGCTGTCCATATTGCCGAAAGGTTGTCCCGAGGATGACCTTAGATCTTTTGCAACTGCAACATTTACTCTTTTGTCTCCGTGTCCACCTTGAACTTTGTTGGGGATGCCTTGAATGCTCCAAGGAACTTTACCATTAATACTAATCAATCTCCGCCAATGGCTACTACAACTGTCCCTGTGAGTCACAGATCCTTCCTTCCTTCGGCTTCCTTCATGTTCCAGACCTCTGTTGCAGGTTGACTGTCTTCTGGAACATCATCGGGCCACCCTGTAGATTGAATATTACACTTGAGCCAATCCATCGCCTCCTTGATCTCAGAATGGGTCCATTTCGCTTGCATTCTGTTGGTCTTCTTACACAGGGATGGTCAATCGGTCAATGGCCCACCTTAGCTCCTTCTGATTGGACGATCACATTCCATGCCAGATTCCCGAGTAGTCAAGAGCGGTCTTCCTTAAATCGCATGTCGGTGAGACACTTATCATGTCTCCCTGATGCGATTTTGTCTTCTAATAGTTATCGGCATAGCGCGAACCAATCGATGAGACCCTTCAGCGAGCTACAAAAGTTATATTGATACACACCGAGGTCACTGAGACAATCGTTATCGGTGTGAGGTCATGGCGATCTCCTTAGTCTTTCGGGGAGCTTCTTTCGAGCTCAAATTTCTTTCGGTGAGACCTTATACTGTCGGTTAGAGTTCCTGGCGAGTCCCTCTTCATTTGGTGAGCCCATTTTGCATCGGTGAGACCTCCTAGCGCCCCTTTTTTGTTCTCCCTGAGCTCGCCCCTTTTGTTTTAGTGTGACTTTCTTCCTTTGTGAAGACCACATGGCGAAGGCTATACCTCTCGGTGAGATCCTCCCGAGCTCAACTTTCTTTCGGCAAGAGCCCACCTGATCAACGAGACATCATACCGAGCCCTACCCTTCGCTTTCGTTGAGACACCATTAGGTCGGTGAGATATTACCCCGAGCCCCAGATCCTTCGGCGAGCTCATTTTTCATGTCGGGGAGACCTCATCACTTCGGGAAGATCTTACGCTGAACTCCTCTTGTTCTCCTCGAGCTCCGCCCCTTTTTGCTTTGGTGGGACATCTCATGGTCGGGGAGACATCATAGCAACCCTTTTATTTTCTCCCTGAGCCCATTCTGTTTTGGTGAAACTCTCCGTAGTCGCCCAGACATCATTGGGTCTATGAGATATTACCCTGAGCCCATTCCATTCACTCAGAATCTGCCCGAGCTCCTTCGATTTCCTTGGGCTCGGGCTTTTCGGCGTAACCTCCTCATGTCGATGAGACTTCTCACTGAGGGCGCTATCTTTTGGCGATCTCCTTTTGTTTTGGGGGGACACCACTCGGTCGCTGAGACATCTTGGCGAAGGCAGATCACTACGCTGATGCCACTTTTGTCGCTGTGACCTCACCTCTTCGGCCAGACATTATGCTGAAGGTTTTATCCTTCGCCGAATGCAACTTCCTTCGGTGAGACCCACGCCAATCGGCCAGACCTCCTGCCGAAGGAAAAACTATCGCTGAACTTAGACCTTTGGTGGGACCCTTCCCTGTCGACAAGACTCCTGGCGACTCACTTCCATGTCACTGAGACTTCCTTCGGTCGGTGAGACTTTACACTGACTGAAGCTTCCTTCATCGAAAGGCATACCTTTATCGGTGGTTGGTGAGACAGGGAGAAGTCGCCAAGACTTCTCCCCGAAGGGAATCTCCTGCTGAAGTGTTAGCCCGATGGTATTAGTCGGTGAGACTTAAAACCTTTGCCAAGACCTTTTTCTGAAGGAAACCCCCTTATGTTGATAGGAGACTCCTAGTCACCGGGACGGTGTTTGATGTCTTGCCGATAGTTGCCTGCACATGAATTTCACTCGCTGTGTCATCCCTGGGGTCTTGCCGACCTTTGCCTTAGCTGATTTTTAAGACCAATGGATTGGGGAATGCATTCCAGCTGAGCTCCCTTGGAAAATATCATCAAGAGTAGGATTTAATCCTACAAAAAAAATGCTTCCATTAGTCCCTAATGGATATAAAGTACATTAAAATAAAATATCCCGTTGCTTATGATTATTTTATTGAATACTTGGCAAGAAGGAAACCAATTCAAGCTGAGATAGAACCCATAATTAGATCAGATAGAACAAAGATAAAACATGGAGAAACAGAAGAACTCCAAAGAGCAAAGCAAATAACCAAAGGAAACAAAACCAAAAAAGAGAAGGGGGACTCATTTTATTCAAAATCAAAATGGGGGTGGTTATGCAAGGCATAACAGGTTTACGATTGAGATAAGGACAAAAATCCTCATGATAATGGCTAGGATTAAGAGGTTAAATGAGATGAGTGGATAAGATGAAAAGTTAGTTTGACTTTTGGCTAGGTTTCTAGGTTCAATTAATCTAGGAAAGTTAGTTAGACATGTGAAGGGGACATTTGTCACATGAGGAGAAATTCAGATTATGATCCATGTGAACAAGATGGAGGGCTAGGGTTAAATGGACAAGGATAGAGGATAAATAACAATTAATTAGATCATGATGGGATACATAATTAAATAAATGATAGATACTTATTTAATTAAAGGATTAGGATAAGGATAGGAAAGGATAGGATAATTAAATAAATAATAGATATTTATTTAACTAATGGCTAAGGATAGGATGAAATCATATGTAGTTGGATAAGGTCATATTTTAAGTTTCTACATTTTGTCCCTCTTTGATATGACGTCTCAAAGTGGACTTGTATCAAAGAAGTTTAAGACATACTGGATGATAGAGGGCAAGGATCAAAGATGAGAGAGGATAACGATCAAGGATGATGTGCCAGTCAATGGGAGGATGGAAAAAGGATGAAGGAAATATTAGGATTGGGTGATGGGATGCCTCCTCAAGAGGACATGTGGGTTAGGAGAACATGGATGCAATCTTGAAATGTAAGGGAATGATGAGGGATTAGGATCAAGAAGAAAATGAATTGGAAGATGAAAGAGGATGAAGGAGATGAAAAGGAAGGTGAATTTGGATGGAAAAAGATTAAAAGGAAGGAGAATTTGATGACGATTGATGGGTTATGCTAGCATGTATTGAGAAATCCTAAGATTTAATATAGCAAAGGAAAGTTATGCACAAACGTATGAATAACTAGGGTGACAAGGTAACCTTTGCATGAACTTGACACTTAAATAATGGCAAGCACCACAAACAAGACTATTCCCCATTATACATGTTGGCAAGAGACACTACACATATTTTCTGGTGTTGCATTGATGGAAACCCTTGTCAATAAGTTGATCCGTGTGTTGTAATTTACTCATACCGGCAGAAAGATTGAAGATCAATGATTATCTATTAAGCTAGAACAAAGCATCCGGTAGATTTGTGTTCTTTGATTCGTATGCAAATATTCTATTATTATTTTGTGTTGTGGATCTCAGGGAAGATTTTTTGATGCATAATCTATGTTATTTGTAAATCTTGGTGCCTCGTATCGATTTGGGTGTAAGTTAGAAGGTCTCGTGGACTAATTTTCTATTCATCAGTGTATGAAGGCCGACTTGGTGAATATAGTGTGTCGTGGAAGTTGAGGAGTTATTGCTTAAATTTTTTTTGTTTGAGCATTTTGTTTGGGTCCTCACTATGTTGTGGCCGACTTTTGTGGATGCGCATTGAATATTATGCATGATTTGAGCCGATAGTTTGTGAATATTTCTTATTTTGTTGAGGCCAACATGAAGTGATTGAATTCTTGGTGGCAGATATATATAAGTGATCGATTATATCATTTTGATATATGTTGGAGGTAAGTTGATGTATGTTGCGAATGTCAGAAGGTCAGTAAAGCGATTATGCATAGTTTCACTTGTGCATTAAGGATTTTTGGTGCAAATTGAAGCTGAACAGAGTAAAAGAACATAATCAGATAGAAGGTCCAAAATTCGATTGTTGAGCCTAACCGAAACTATAATCAAGCATTTTATTGATGCTACTTTATTAGTTCAAATCCTTGGATGTATTCCAAACTTTTGCAAGGTAGTGAACCTTTCTACTTTGAGAAGTGAGCTCTAGGAAGTGTGCCTGAATGCAAGTGAATTCTCATTTTGTAATATTTCCTTTTGAGTATACTTAGAACATATTGTGGATTGACCTCCACTGTGGTTTTTCCCCTAACAAGGTTTCCACGTAAAATAAATCCTTGTGTTATGGTGTTGTGGTTATTTGTCTTATGTGCATGCATATTTGTTTTGGTTGAATGTTATCAACACTTTAAGGATCAAATTAATAAAGCTAAAAATTGCACAACACTGATTCACCCCCCCTCTCAGTGTTGCTTGATTCCAATAATTGGTATTAGAGCTCAGTTCCTCAGAAGAAGTTTTAAAGCTTGGGGAAGATCTTGGAAAGTGTTTCAATGGATTCAAGCAGTCTTCAAAAACAACTTATGGTGGCCCTAGATGATCTTGATCAAGAAAAATTTGAAGTTCGGGAATTACAAGAAAATATCATGAATACTGAGAGATTCATTGAGTCATTGAAAGATAAAATCAATAAGTCCAGGGAGAATGTTAGGGAGCTCTGTGATCATATCAAGTAGGAAGACAATAAACATATTGTAGATGAACAACTAAGTCAAGCCCTGAAGGAAAAGATAGAAGAATGTAAAAAGTTTGCGAGGGACAATGCAATTTTGAAGCATGAGATGGAATCTATCATGATGAGGATGACCAAGGAAATTGAAGACAGGAAGAAGAATGAAGAAAAGCTTGCTCAATCCCTAAAAGAGAAATATGAAGAATGCAACCGAATTACTAATGGATTCATTTAGTTGGAACTTGAGTTAGAACAAACCAAACACAACGAGGAAGAGCTTGAAAAGCACATTGTTGATCTCAGAGATGAACTTGCTACTGCAAATGAATTCAAGGAGAAGTTCAATATTAGCTCATCCAAACTTTATGAATTGATTAAAAATCAGAGGACTGATGGTGACAAGTGAGGTCTTGGATATGAGAAAGGAGAAAGCTCTGGATCTGGATAGAGGAGATTTAGACAAGGAAATTAGATGAACAATGTTGGAAGGTATCTGGTAAGACAACCTAATGCCCAAAATTTTAATGGTATCTGTTATGTTTGCCATAAATTTGGTCATATGGCGGCTCAATGTAGAAGTAGAATGAATTCAAGTGGCCCATCATTCTTTGGCCAGTGCTTTAATTGTAACAAGTATGGTCATAAATCAAATGAATGCAGAAATGTGATGAACAACTCTTATAGAGATGTTAGATGTTATACACGCAATAGATTTGGCCATATTGCTAACCAGTGTAGATCAAGAGAAAATCAGTGGAACAACTGGTCTAAACAAAGGAATGTGGTGTGCTACAATTGCAACAAAACTAGTCATATTGCTAGATTCTGAAGAAGAGGTCTATAAATCAAAGAAGAAACATGCAGAAGGATGAAAAAGGAAAAGGGAAAGTCACTATAGATCATATCAGGAATTAGATGAAGAAGACATGGGTGAAAAAGAGTCCCTCTATTGTAGGAAATGAGCCAACACTAGAATCAACTTCTGGTAATTCATCTAGGAATTAGGTTAAGGCCTCTGGCCTAGGGGGATCTATCAAGAAAATATTTCAAACCCCTTGCTGGTAATCGACATCGGGATATGGATGAATTTAGTGATTGCATTAATGAGCTACATATGCTATTGAACAATTGGAGAAAGTATTTATGCAGAATTGAATGTCCACAGAAGAGTTATCTTTCATAGTGTATGGAAACAGGGTATCCAAATGAGATAGGGAAAAAGCATTTACTGCATCAAAAAGGGTAGGTGTGCGAATGATAAAAGGTCATTTCTATCTTTCATTTGTCACTTTTCATTTTGAGAAGAAGTTTGAATTGCTCTGAAGCAAACTTTGGCAAAATTTGGTGAGAATTCAAGTGTGAAGGCGATTCAAAGATCAAACCCTAATTCAAAAATAGGTATTTATCAAGAAAACTTGTAAACCTATGAATTTGTGAAAATGTCTAGTCCATTAGTAGTTGAAGTCAAGGATAGACCCCGTTCAAAGTTCATGTGGCATCCTTTCAAGTCTGTTGAGATCGAGCCCTTAGGTGTATTTTCATTTGTTCTGTATGGTGTCTTGCATATTGAAGACATTAGGTTATACATTCATGCTAATATTGAGGATTTAGGGAGCTCACAATTGCTAAATTTGTATTCTAAACACATTTTTGGAGAGGATTTCTGTATTAAGCCCAAATTCAAAACCCTAGAGGAGAAGAAATTCATGCAGATTGTGAAATTCCCCATGTTTGATGAAAGCAAATGGGTCTGGTACATATTGAGTCGAGTCCATGCTGAATTTATGTGGTTGAGTCAACCTTTCAAGATTACGAAAGAAGCTATAAGTGTTGTTACAGGTTTAAATTCCTCTGGTGGATTGTCAATTTTGAAGTCTGTGAAGAATCAAACAGTCACTGATGCAACTGGTTTGGTATTTGATAGAAGAGTGATGACAATTGATAACATCATTGATGTGGGTGTGAAATTTTCCTCGATGGTCATTGGTTACAAGATATATCACTCCAACCAAGAAAATTATGTATCTGGTACAACCATATATGTAGCTTATTAGATAGTAAAGGAGAATGCAGAGTATGATTTATGTGAGTTGCTTTGAAGTCAGCTTATGGAGAATCTTGGTAAGATAAAGAAAGACAAGAAGAATTCCTTTAAGTATGGTAATCTGTTGCTATGTCTGTTCTTTTATTTCATGAATGAAGTTCTGGGAGTTGGGAAAGTGCATTGGAAAGCAACAAGCCTGTTGCTATTTAGATTAGAGATATATTGTATGGAATTGGTGATATGCAAGCCATGAAAACTGCAATCTGGGGATATTTCAAGAACTCTCAGAATGTAATGCAAGCCGGGGAAAGAATTCCTACCTCTATTGTGGAGAAGCACAAGGGTATAATCTGTTTTATGGTGGATATTGATCAGTGCTTGATGGAAGCTGTAGAACCTAGAACCGTTTGGATTATGCCAATGGGTTATGAAGTTGAGGAGAGAATTTTGGAGCTATATGCACAACATCTGGTGAGTAAGCCTTTGGATCTATCTAAAGAAAGGTTTGGAACATATGTAGAGAAGAATATGCAAGTCCATGAGCAGTTGAGGAAACCAATGATAGTCCAGAGAGTAAGGAAAGGAGTGGAAGTCTTTGCAGAGAGCATGGGCATATCTAAAGAAGCTGTAAGAGTGAATGTCAGAAGGTTAGTAGAGCGATTATGCATAGTTTCACTTGTGCATTAAGGATTTTTGGTGTGAATTGAAGCTGAATAAAGTAGAAGATCATAATTAGACAAAAGGTCTAGAATTCAATTGTTGAGCCTAACCGGAACTGTAATTAGGCATTTGTAGATGCTACTTTATCAATTCAAATCCTTGAATGTATTCCAAACTTTTGTAAGGTAGTGAGCCTTTATGTTTTTTGCAGTGATCTCTAGGCAGTGTGCCTGAATGCAAGTGCATTCTCATTTTGTAATCTTTTCTTTTGAGTATACTCAAAACATATCGTGGATTGACCTTCACTGTGGTTTTTCCCCTAACAGGGTTTCCACGTAAAAAAAAACCTTGTGTTATGGTGTTGTGGTTATTTTTCTTATGTGCATGCATCTTTGTTTTGGTTGAATGTTATCAACACTTTAAGGATCAGATTAATAAAGCTAAAAATTGCACAACACTGATTCAACCCCCCTTCTCAGTGTTGCTTGATTCCAACAATACACCAATTATGAAACATCAATATATAAATAGATCAAGGTGGCTGAAAGAAGGTGTAGTCATGGGTTAAAAATATAATGATAAAAAGATAAATCAAAACAAAAGACTCACTGTAAACATGCTATGTAACCAATGTATCTCTTACCATAGATCAAATGATGATGATAATGATGATTGGGTGCTTGCGATTAGGCTTGGAAAATAGCCTAAACAAGGCTTTGATAAGGATGATTTTTCTTGCGATTAGGCCTAGATAATCACCTAAGAAAGGCTTGGATTTTATTACTCAAGCTTGGATAATCAATTAAGAAAAGCTTTGATAATATGGCGATGATTGATTGATTGATTGAAAAAAGGATAAGATGATTGATCATTGCTTGATAGTGAGGCTTATGATATGATTTTGATTAAGGATTGATGTCTTGGATTTGGTATTTGGATTGATTGAATGCTTTTATGAGGAGCTTAGGATTATGATTTTTGATTTTTTTGATGTGTAAGATGGGATGAAAGGATGATTTCTTTATTATGGTTGAGATGGGATGGAGGGATGATGATTTCTTTATTATGTTTAAGATCAGTTGGATATTATGGGAGATTGGATAGGTTGATGGGATATTAATTATAGATGAATATGAGAAATGGATTCCAAATGCAAGAGACTTGAAGGCCAAAACAAGAGGAAAATAAGGATATACAAGATCAAATCCTTGACATAATGTAGATGCAACTTCCACATCTAATGTATGGGAAAGTATGAGGAAGGGTGGATGATAATGATGAATGAAAGGATGATGCTTGATCAAAGATCAAAGACAAAACATGATAGGTTTTTTATGGATGAATGGATAGATGATAGGAGTAATTTATGTTTTCTATGATATGGATAGGAATGATAGTGGATAGGATGACATCTTAGGAGATGGTGGATAAGAGACTCTACATATGGCACTTGTTTCCAAGTTTTCAACATGGTCCTTACCCAGGGTGCCACTGGAGTAGTTTTCTCTTGATGATGGGTTAGTTCTCTTTTCTATTTTTATTTTATTTTTTGATCTAGTTTGATTTTCTAATTTTCTAATTTTTTTTGATAAATGAGACTCGATGATGCTACAATCATGGTGGACGTTCTCTAATAGATGGATGATAATGTTGGATAGCTGAATGTGGATAATATGATATGGATTATGGGGGATATTTTATTTGATAGATATATAGATCTAAGGTATGATCACTAATGTGTGCACAACATGGGCCATCATGATTCACATGAAAAGGAGTTTGGGAAAACACTAGATTAAATCACATGAAGGGGTCACCATCAAAGTTCCATTGAGAGACATCACCAAGGGGGATGAAGTGATATGATGAATGTATGGATTGGGTGGATTTGGTAAAGTGTATGGATTGCATGAAGATGATGAGGATGAAGACTTAGGATCAACAAGCTCATTTGATATTTTATTTTGATAGATGTCCCTAGTTATTTTGGATGAATGGGCATGGTTGGAGATTGATGTTTGCTTTCTTCTAGTTTTTTACTTTGATTTTCAATTTTTTCCATAGATCTTGATTTTCATTTTGACTAGAGGACTTATCATTTCTATTTATTTTTGCATTTTATATGGATCTCCATTTGATAAAGACATTTTTATTTTTTATTTTTGATCAATAGACTTGTTATTTTTGGATGATACTTGTTGATCCAAGTCTAGGATATGGATGGAAGTGGGCGAGTCAGATGAAAAGGTAAGGATATGTGATTAATGGAAAAGGTTGGCGATTCACTCGAAAAATTCTTCATGACTATCTTTTTCAACACTATTAATGTCAAAGGAAGATTACACGCCCTTAATAAGTTAGAAGGGAGGCTTAGTAGAGGCAACATTAGGAGATGTATATCCTAACCAAAGATGTTCAAGATGGAAGGATGGTGACTTATGAGATGGCATGGGAGGGGATGATCATGAGATGGAAGGGGGTGATCTTGTATGTCCTCAATAGAATCATGATAAAAAAATTTATTATCATAGATATCATAAAAAACATAGGATTATCATGGACATTAAAATATTGGGAGGAAGTGGATGGTGATGCGGATTTGATATGAAAGGATTGTAGCTCATATTATCCAATACGTAGGTCTTTGATCTTAGCCTTAATCTCTGAGGGAGTGCAAGAGGAAGGTAGCAATGAAGGATCAACATATGAAGATGAAGATGGTGATGCGGTGTTGGTAGGGAAATGTTGTGAAAGGCCATGACTACTTTGTAAGAATTTATATTATTGAAATGGTTTTTCATCAACATGGATGGTAATTTCAATTCCATGGTGGGGGAAATTTATGCATATATGTATGGAATGACTTGCATGTTATGTATCTATGGGTGTCCAAGGAGGATGTTAGAGGGGAGATCAAGGCCTAAAACTTGGAAAGTGGTTTCAATTGTGGTGGGTCTGACCTAGATGGGTAGCTAGATAGAGACTTTAGATTCACACTTAGATTCATCATATGATTTTATGATAATTTTAGCTCAATAATCAACATCATTGGAATATCCCAGTTGCTTTATTAGACTTAGGTTGCAAAGATTAAGTCCCGATCCACCATCTACTAAGACACGTTTAATTGTGGTCTTATGGATGTGGGCTTGAATGTATAATGGATGGTTATGAGATGGGTTGATGGAATCCATGTCATGAGTTGAAAAGGTGAGGGATTGTGGGGATGATAAGTGTTCTATCATAGCTTGAAATTAAACAAGATTTATGTCATTAGGGACATGAGATTCATGGAGGGCTTTCTCAAGGAGGTCCTTGTGAATGGGAGATGTTTTAAGTAGCTCAAGGATAGATATTTGTGTTGGAATATTGTTCAATTGGTCGAGGATAATATACTGATTGGTAGGTTGAGAGGAGGGTGAAGCTCCTTGAATAGTGATTCAACCACATTGTGTGGTGACAACATAATTAGGTGATAGATATGGTAGCTACTTGGGACAAACTTTGTTTAATGTGGCCAATGACATAGTTAGATGAGATATTATTGGTGTACACGTAAGGAACTACATTGCATGATGTAAATTTTTTACCATCATTATGATGAGGAAAAGGTTTCTTCTATATACCCAAGTTTTCATTAGGGGATGTGTGGACCTCGATAGAGATATCTCCTCGATTGATAAGATCTTGGATGGAGTTCCTAAGTTTCATACATGAGGAGGTTTTATGTCCATGGACCCTACGATAATCACAAAATTCATGTTATTTATACCAAGAGGGTTTAGGATCATCATGAACAAGGGGTTTAATGGGTGGAAATTAGATCATGTTGGCTTGAATGATCTTTTGGAGGACAGTTTTGATTGGTTCATCCAAGGGGTATATTCTCATCTAGTGTGTCATTTAGATTGACCTTTAGGAATAACCACATGTTGTTGGGGAGATAAATTATTATGATATGAGGATGGTGGATGTATTTGGATATTTTGAACATGTTTTGAATTAATTATGCCATCATTAACCATGTCTTTGTTTTTATTCCAAAAATGATATTTTTCACTAGATTGGGGATTATTGTCTTTGCCTTATTTGTATATCTTGACTAGGCCTTTGGTGATAAGGGATTATTCAATAGATACTCCCTTTTTATGATTTCATCAAAGGTATGAGCACATTGCATGCAAAGATGGAAGCCCAATTCAGAGTTTAGGTTCTCAACAAAGATTGTGACAAGTTGTTTTTCATATATAGGCCATGCAAAGTGACTAGAAAGATGTTTGAATATTTGTAAAAATGAGGCAAAGGATTCATCATTACTTTTTTTTGTGTTGCAATATTGATATTGTTGAACAAGACAACTGAGAGGGGGGGTGAATCAGTTGTCACATATTTAATCTTTTAATTCAATCATTGGAAATAATTCTTAACATTGCTTAAATGATTAATCATCAAATGCCAATGCAAAAACTTAAATCCAACACATATACACAATGACACCAAATTTATGTGGAAAAACAATAAGGGAAAAACCATGGTGAGGATTAACTCACACTATAGAGAATATCAAAACCGATTACAAAAGGCTCACTGCCTAAGAAATAAGGCTCACTGCCAAAATAAGGACTCACTGTCCAACAGGGCTAACAACCCAGAGGGCTCATTGCCATAGAGCTACGAATAATATAAAGAAGACTTGTTATAGAGAGAATACAATCTCAATGCAATAAAGGATTCCACCACAATCACTTGCATACATGCATGAATGATAAAGTTCACCTTCTACTCATTGCATCCGAAAACTCAACATTAAGGCTTCACACTAATCTACCATACTCGCATCACACACACTCACTGGATAGCATCAATGTTGCACCAATATTCTCTTTTTCTTTTCACTTATCTCTCTTCTTCACTCTTGTATATTTTTCACCACTAACTCATCCTGTATTTATACCATCTTCAACTTTGAAACATATCCAAAGTCAGCCATCCAAATTCAAATTCAAATTAGGTCGACGCAAAAACATCCTAGGGTGGAATTAGAATGAGGGCGACTTTAACACACACTTTATAGGGACCCAAATCGATCCAACACATTTCATCAACTTCAAAAGTAGTGTTCAACACAAGGTCGACCAAACTAGTGTAAAACACATAGAACCATTAAGCACGAACTTTCTAGATGCTGAAATTATCTTCAATATAATCAAGGAAACTCAACTCTAGAACTGTAAGTCGTAAGAATTCATCAAAGAGAAATCTAGACCAAAAATATTTCTCTCGGACCTCAACCAAAAACACATAAAACCATAGTTCACAACTGGTGAACATAACTCACACTGTACAATGAATCAACAACTAAAAATTTGGATATAGCATCTTCTAACAACCATGATCAACAAATTTGAACCACACAAGCATAAGAGAAAATCTAAAGCAAAAATTAGAGCAACCACTCAACACTTGCAACATATCTCCATTACAATTTTCTCAATATCCTCGACATATACAACCAACAACAACTAGTAGATAACTGATTGACTAGTTGACATCAATGACAACACTTTCAATCTTTCCATTCTTGCAACAATCTCCCCCTTTGTTATTGATGGCAACACATGATGTGAAAAACCATCAAAGATAACATATAGCTGTGAATACACTTCTTAATATTTTTCTTTTTGTTTCTCCCCCTTAGTAAATAATTTCTTACATGCTTCCTCTCCCCTTTTTTTCTTTTTTCTTTTCACAAGCTTCCTCTCAAAAAGATATTTTACATTGATTTCTCCTCTGACATGGAAAATAGAATACACACAATGACAACACATGATACTACCTGCTCCCCTTGAGAGGTAGCCACCAAAACATCAGTCTGGAAGAAAGATAGACCCATAGATCCACTAGACTGATGTATCTCCATATGCACCTAGTTCAAGAAAGGAGGGGCAATGACCCCTAACTTCTCCTAGAGATACTCAAAAGTACCTTTAGGAAGAGCCTTTGTGAAAATATTAGCCACTTGATCCTTCGTTGAAACATACTCAAGATTTACTTCATTCTCCATGACTTTCTCTCTCAAGAAATGATATCTAATAGATATATGCTTTATCCTCGAGTGCATCACAAGATTCTTTGAAATGTTAATTGCACTTGTATTATCACAGAAGATAGATATAGGATCATCATACACCACTATGATATCTTTCAATGTTTTTTTCATCCATAGAACTTGTGTACAACAAGATGCAACAACAATATACTCACCTTTAGCAGTAGACAAAGAGACTGAATCTTGATTTTTACTCAACCATGCCACCAATCTGCATCCAAGAAAGAATGCACCACCACTTATAATCTTTTTGTCATCTATACATCCAACCCAATTTGCATCTGTATAAGCACTTAAGGTAAATATAGTATCTCTAGGATACCATAATCCATAATCTAGAGTGCCATTCAAATATATGAAAATTATCTTAACAAAAACATGTGTTTCCTTAGAATCTTATTGAATTCTAGCCACAAGACAAACTACATGCATAATATCTGGTCTAGTAGCAGTCAAATACAATAGTCCACCAACCATAGATCTATACTTGCTCTGATCAGCCTTAGGTGAATCATCATCTTTACCAAATTTGCAACTAGTCACCATAAGAGTACATACTGGTTTGGAACCATCCATCCCAAACTTCTTCAACATCTCTCTCACATACTTTGACTGTGAAATAAAAATTCCTTTCTCTTTTTGATTAATCTATAGCCCAAGAAAGAAATTCATCTCTCCAAACATAGACATTTCAAATTATTTCTACATCTCTTCTGCAAACATCTTGCACATATTTTCATTTGCTCCAAAGATAATGTCATCAACATACACAACTACAATCAATATTTTGTCATTTTCAATCTTAAAATACAAATTACTATCCGTCGTACCTTTATTAAAACCTTGTTGAATTAAGTACATGTCCAATCTTGCATACCAAGCTCTAGGAGCTTGCTTTAATCCATATAAATATTTCTTCAATCTGCACACTATATCCGATTGATCTGAAATCCTTTTGATAGTTCCATGTAGACTTCTTCTTCTAGCTCACCATTCAAAAATGCTGACTTGACATCCATTTGCTAGACCTTAAAATATTTATGAGCAACAAATGCTAAGAACATCTTTATAGCTTCGATTCTTTCTACTAGAGAAAAAGTTTCCTGAAAATCTATGCCTTCTACTTGTGATCAACCTTTAAACACAAGCCTTGCTTTGTTTCTAGCGTCTTCTCCATTCTCATTCAACTTATTTCTAAATGCCCACTTCAATCCAATAATATTTTTATCTACCGGTATTGGGACCAATTCCCAAGTTTGATTCTTCTTAATCTTCATAAGTTCTTCTTTTATGGCTTCCATCCAATGTTCATCTTTACATGCTTCACTTACAGTCTTCAATTCAATCTAAGAAAGTAAACACAAATTCACTTCAGCAACAACTTTGTTTCTAGTCAATACTCCTTTTGTCTTATCTCCAATAATCTGATTTTCTAAATGATTCTTCTATACATATCTAGGTGTCTTAGGTGACATCATTGGAGCAACTTCTTCTCTTTCATTCTGTTCATTCTTCTCTTCTTGCTCATCCTTTTTCCTATTCTTCTACAATCTCTTCAATTCTTACATGATTAGGCTCATTAGATTCATACCCATCAATGTCAACAGAATTTTTCACTGTCTCATCAACCTTGACATTTGAAATTTCTACAATATTTCTTAGCATTTTATTGAAACATATGTATGCCTTGCTATTAGTAGAATATCCAAGAAAAATTCCTTCATCACTTCTTGCATCAAACTTTCCCAAAGTTTCTTCATCTCTTCTGATATAACATTTGCTTCTAAATACCTTGAAATACTTAACAGTAGGAATTCTTCCATGCCACAACTCATAGGGAGTCTTTGTACTATTTTCTCTTGCTTGAAATTGATTGAATACATAAATAGCAATATGAATAGCTTCTTTCCAGTAAAATTTTGGTAACCCAGCCTCAGTAATCATTGATCTAGCAGCCTCTTGAACCATTATGTTCTTCCTTTCTATAAATCCATTTTGCCGAGGAGTTCTCAGAGCAAATAACTATCTCTTTATTCCATGCACTTCACAAAACATATTAAACTCACGGGAGTTGAATTCTCCACTTCTGTCAAACCTTAAGAATTTTATCTTCAAGTTTACGTCATTTTCAACCATAGCTTTGAATGTCTTGAATCTATCTAATGCATCTGATTTCTCTCTAAGAAATGTAACCCATGTATTTCTAGAATAATCATCAATTAAAAGCATAAAGTACCTTTGACCAAGCAGACTTCTCACTCTTATAGGACCATAGAGATCTATATGAACTAAATCCAATAGTCTGGTAGTAGATTGTTCCTTTGATTTGTAACGATTTCTTGCTTGCTTTCCAAACTGACAATTTCTTCAAATAGCATTAATAGGCTTTGTAATTCTTGGTAAATCTCTAACGGCCTGAACAACACTAATCCTTGCCAAGTTATCAAAATTCATGTAACACATTCTCCTATGTGATAACCAACTTGTAGACACGTAAAATATACTGATTGACATCGTGCATCTGATCCTGACTCACTAACATCGTTTCTTCCTAAATCATCCCTCAATCTAACCATTTAATCAAATTCCCCTATCTGATTAAATTCATCAATATTTGTCTCTTAATTAAATAAATCGTTTTATCTAATCAAGTCATCTTTTTTGTTAATTAAATCAATCCATCTGATCTAATTATCCCTATTTAATTAAATAATCAATTTTATTTGATTAAATCTCTAAAGTCTATCCATTAAATTAAATAGATTAAAACCTTATTTGATTTAATCTAACACCATCTCTCTTAATTAAATAAATCAAAATCCTTATTTAATTAATCTCTTGTCATATTCCTCTCTTATTTGATTTAAATAAATCCATAAATCTAAGT
>VDFB02379738.1:0-73651 GCA_007258455.2 Sequoia sempervirens
ACATCGTTATTGCACTTAGAAGGGTCGATAAACATTTTTTTATATAACACTTTTATTTTTTATGATCAGAAAATATGACGTTTTTTGAGGAGCCATCCATGGAGACATATAGAAATATGTACCATTCGTACATGCATAGTATTATCTATAGTCTTGAATTTTGTTCCATCATGCCATCTCCATCCTTTGTTGGTCTTCTACCTCAACCTCTACGTAGGTATAACATGCACAAGCTTGACGCATACATGTAATGTTGCTACCCCAATGACTCACTCCATTCTAATACCAGAGGACATCCATGGATATGCCTCCATTGGTGGCACTGCATAGTCAGCCATGAGTACTAGAATATTCTATGAACGTTCACCAGAGAATAAATTAGTTCATGACGATAATTTCTAGACTTTTTTGGGTGGTTTTATGAACAATATAGGCAGTTTTTCAGTTCGATGGTAGTTTCCAACATGTCGATAATTTTCCATCACACAAGTTATTTATATATTTTTCAGGGGTACTTCCACCATGAAACTACCTCTTCATATAGAAAACCAGTTTCAGGTGTTCTTCGAGGATTTTTGGTCATATCGAGTTTTTTGTTGATATCTGATGATTATTTTGTTAGTCGATAAAATATTCGAGTGAATGGCATATGCTAGTGTCAACATGATGTCATACTTTTTTTCTCCCCAAAAAAGACCCCTCATCATTGGTTAGTCTAAATTTTTTACTCAACTTTAGGAGCATTGTTCTTAGCCATATGGATACCTTTTCTTGTGCAATTTTCTTTGTTCGAGTATTTTTCATGCTCTATCTAGTGATGCAATTTATTTTTTACTATGATGTATAATTTTTTTAAAAATATTAGATTCTTAGAGGTATTCTTGTTCAATTTCTATTTTTGGAATTTCAAAGAGTTCATGTGGGAAAATATAGAATCCTTTTTGAATCCCATTTTTTAAAACCTACCTATTTTTTTGATCACTATGTAGTGGTAGAATTATTTTTTTGTCAACTATATTCTAAAAATATAATTTCTAAATAGTCCTTTTTTGAGTATTTGTACATCAAATATACTTTGTGAAAACTACAAATATACTAATATAAAGTGCCACATCATTATGAAATTGTTGGGGGAGATCATGTCTTGAATAATGGTGTTTTAATATTTATGTATTTATCTTTTTTAGGTTATTTTTTCACCTCATGACATAGACTAGAATTTTCCTTTTGAGGACATTTATAAGAACTTTAACAACAAATTTGTTTATAAATGTACTTATATAAAGTGGCAATTGATTTTGTGTTTCTTGGGGAGGAATTTTGCACATCTATTGTGCCTCTTTTGTACTTGCATTTATTTAGTAAGTGTCAAGGGGGAATGTGTAGTGCCTTATTTTTTTTTGCACATCTATTGTGCCTCTTTTGTACTTGCATTTATTTAGTAAGTGTCAAGGGGGAATGTGTAGTGCCTTATTTTTTCCATCACAAAATTTGGAAGTGAGTGTCCCTTCATGACAACAATGAATCCTAGTAATTCTTGTCTCATGTGTGCGTGCCTTGGTTTTTGTGCACCCTTTTTTGCTTGTACATTATATTGGACTTGATGTTGTGTTCTATATTCTCTTGCACACATGAGCCACATTTTAGTTGATCTACCAATACCTTTCCCTATTCAACATTATGGGGGTTATCATCATATGGTTACATGCTAATGTTTCCTTGGTTTTAGTGGAGCAACCTTCTAAATTTTCAACCGATCATCATTTGTGAGATTCTAGTACTTATGTAAAGCACCATGCATATTTTAATAGTGTACTACAGATCACACGTACAATATTTTGTGATCCTTGATTATAATACTATTTTCATCTTTAGCTTCAAAGATTAATTTTTCCTTCATGTCATCTATGTATTCATGATTGAGTAGTGTAATTTATGTCACTCATGCAATTCTTTGTATCTCCTATCTTGATCCACAACCTTTGAAGGTTCATTGATTCTAGCAGACACTATCATCTCATCTTCACTAGAGTTTACAACTTCTACATGATTTAGGATTTATTCATCTTCATGTTCCTATATTTATGGGATATCTTTGAGGATATTTATTTCATTCTCTTTCTCAATTTTGAAGAGGGTTTTAGTTCCCATTAGGTTTTCTCCTTTTCTCTATATATAAGAGATTTATTTGTACATGAGTACCTTATCAAGCCATGTTGTTAGGACTCATATTTTCAATGTTTATCATTCTCTCTAAGAATCATTTAAGGGCATGCATTAGTGTGAAAAGAGTTATTACCAATCTAATTATATTGTGTTCTATCTAGGAGGGTCCTACTATCAAGCAAAAAACTCCTTACATTCTCCAACATGCCACCAATGAAAGAAAAAATGAACATGCCACTTGAGGTGAAACATATCAATTGTCATTGAAACCTATACCAATGTTTACATGAACACAAGCATCAAATTCAAATGATAATAAGGGCTCTGAGTAGCTGCCCTACTCATACCACCGGGAAGAACAACCATAGAATATTGCAACTCATCCAAGCTAAACATACCTCAAACTAGGGTATACCAAACATAGATAGAAATTCATTCTATCAATATACAAACCCAAAATCTATAATCAAGTATTTGTATATCCATCCTTCTATCTCAATGCAACATACCAATGAACAAATGACCACAAACAAAGCCAACTAACAAGTTTGCATTAACACTGAAACAATCTTGTGGATATAGAAAGTCCACATCTAAGTTATCCCTCTACAAGAAAGTGGGTAGCTAATCCACAACTTGCATAACTTGTAGATCCAAATCTAATAAAACATGCAAACTCATCATCACATCAGTAATTGACAAACCAAGATATCATAGAGGATAACCAGACAAATAGCTAGAAACTCCCATTGCATGAGTAATGCCAAATATGAAAATAGATCAAGGCATACCAAGTCTACCTATAGTACTTCACATGGAGGATGTGACTAATTCCTATATTATACAGTGTTAAGGAAACATACAATGATATGCAAAACTTACAAACAAATATGTTGCAATAGCTCTCTCACCACTAGTCTCCATAGGTCTCCCAAACTCTTCACACAACCATTTGAATGCAAACATCAGGAAGAATACCATGACCAAAGAGAGAACCTACAAATCAAACAATATTCGTATCACACACTAACATGCACCAAGCTATGTAATGTAAGCTCTCCTTCACCATTCCCAAATTGGAAGGATATCAACATCTAACATTCAAATCAAATGGAAACATGAAAAAAATAGATGTAAACCTCTCATACCGAAGGTAGATCAAACCAACCAATCATTCCCACAACAAAGGGAATATTCCTAAAGCCAAAAACCATTTCCTATAACTCTCCAAATAAGTCCTTAGAACTAAATCCATAGCTCAAGACCAAACAAGGAGAACAACAAAAAAATATGTAAACCATGCATATTCTTCTTAACAAGTCTTCAAAATGTTTATATTAAAGAAAAAATCATATGAGAATACAAGATAGAAATTAAAGAATGCATATGATATTGAGATGGGCAATACCTCTTAGATCATTTACCTTCCAAGTAGACCAAGAGTGGGATACAAGATTATCCTATGCACACAACACCAAGCAATGACAATCTTTTCTTTAGGTCCATAATGGATTCACATCCATAACTAGGTGTAGGCTCCTTAGTATTTTTTCTAAAATCATCATCAAAGAGTAACCATCTCAATATATGATCCCATAAATAAGAGATCTCTTAGCCTCACCCAAGTCTCTCTAGTCTCCATGAGAAACCACCAATCAATCCATGCCAACTTCAAATGCACCTTGCAAAATCATGAAGCTCCAAGAAAATGATTAATAATCAAAACCAAAGAAAACAAACAAGACCATTGTCAAAGTTCCAACTATAGAATCAAGAACATATCATGACATTATGATCTAACATCCCCTCTGATGAGATCACATGAAAAATAACCATCCATCATCAAATGACGAATCAACATCACTACCAAATCTCCCACTGAACTATGTAACCAATCTCTCTAGACATCGTGATAACCATCTCCTAATTGAAGATCCTCCATGGACCCAACATAATCAAAGAACTCAACACCATGAGCTCTCCCAAAAGGTAAAGTACAACCATAATCTCCAAACCAAGAAGATACAATCTCCACAGATCCTTTGTCAATAGAACCAAAGATGTCATTAAAATCTCACTACAATCTAAGTGTAGAATTCAAGAGCTCCTTATGACACCAATAACCATTGTAAAGGACTATCCATATTCTAATCAAAGATTATCCATGACTCACTACACACTGCAACAACAACTTAGAACCAAAATATTGAAACAAAGAAGATAGAACACATTATATATAACTACATAAAGCTCCCACTGAAAGTAATACCGAGTCATACATGAAATCATGGCAAATAACATTACCAACACTCTACTGAAAGTGAACAAAACTTCTCATGCACCATAAACTACTTCTATTGATTCAAATGAACAACTATATTAGGTACTCCCAATAACCATCTCTCAATACAATAAGCATACTAATGTAATAATGGTGACCAAGAATATGGCCTTCCAAATAGAATCCACATCAGAAAATTTTACAAGATCTACACATATACAACATACCAAAGGAGAAATAAGTAATCAATGCTCCAATATTAAATAACTAAAAATAGATGCAACACCACATCAGTATCATGCAAAACATAGATATTTAGGTATAACATGTGGATTTCCAAGACTCAAAGACCAACATCAAGTCTAGATCTTGATTTTTCAAACAAACCCACATAGGAGTAACCATATATCAATAAGAACCCTCCAAGTAGCCATGCAAACCTGTAACTATCTTCATCCAAAACACCCTAAATACAATCTCATCACAAATCTACATACCATATATTTTAGTTAACATGTAAAACATGCAAAACCATATCTGTAAATCTAAAATCCATTTAAACATCCATACATTCACATCAAACATGTCATCTAAATAATGGAATAAGCATAGATCCACAAACACACAACTAAAAACAAGGGTAAACTACAACCCAATAGGAAAACCAATTTATCTAGGAGCTTATAACATATAAAACATATCAGCTCCAAAACTCATGAAGAGGTTAGTGGCTTATTTTCCAGTTCTTTCATGTAACCAAGGGCTAAAACCATGAATTCAACATAAGCACTCCATTTTATATTCCAAATCAAGAGTGTTTCTCCATGTGACCAGGATGTCTCTACCCAACCAACATGAACACCTTCTCATTGCACATGACCACAAGATAAAGGAACAAAACCACCAAACAAGATACACACATATTGTCAAACAAGAGCACCAAGTTACCAAAACATAACCAACTCCATAAAGGTCCATAATTATGAGCTTCCAATTCCCAACATAAATCAAATTGACAATATCCATGGCTTCCAATCTCAAAAGTATTCTTGAAACAAAGTTAACTCACATAACATTCATTTCCA
Organism: Sequoia sempervirens; assembly: GCA_007258455.2. NCBI lineage: Eukaryota > Viridiplantae > Streptophyta > Pinopsida > Cupressales > Cupressaceae > Sequoia > Sequoia sempervirens. Next base: position 5,533 of record VDFB02379738.1, read on the forward strand.
CCCCAAAATCCTTCCAACAACCTCCAATTCCTTCTAAGAAATTACCACAAGCTTTCTAGGCTAAGAAATCAAAAATAAGGAATACCCAAAAGCTAGTTAACCTTCAACTTTGATACCAAATGATGAGAAATAAACATGTTCAATACTAATTGTTGAGAAATTCAATATCTATCCAAATATGACTTCAATGGATAAGATACAAGGCTTGGAATACAACAACATGAAAATTTTAAACTTATATGCAAATATGAAAATTAAGTTTCCTTAATATGGAATTACCATGATTAGATCCATCATCCTTATGATGCCAAAAATTAGCCAACATAACATGCTTATAAACACTACCTTATGTGAACTTATAACAACAATTAATGAAGAATACATCACAATAAGATACTGTCAATGAGGCACAAATAAAAAACACAAGAACATCACATAACACATGATTTACACACGAAGAAACCCTTGTGGGAAAAAAATCCACCAAGAAGAGAGGCCAAGTATGCATTATCTTCAAATAAATGAGATTATAATACAACCACTTCCATTCTCCTCTTTGCCTCCAACATGGAAACACCTATGTACCTGTCATCAACCTCCTTATTGCTCAACTTGTCCTTGTTCCTACACAATAACAATACATTCAATTGTTGCTCATACTTACTACATCCAAAGAGCTAATTTTATGGATGCGTGAAGAGGTCTTAAGCCTAAAACAAGGCTTCCAAAGATGAATCTTCAATCCAAATGAACCAACCCTTGGAAATCCTCCACAAAATATGAAAGGACACTTATTTTGGCTTCCAATACTTTCTCTCCAACTTGGGCACCCAAACTTGATAGATAAGCATTATATTAAATGCAATAAATGATGGAAAGCCAAGTGACACGTGTTACCTCTTTCAAAGCACCTACTTGGAGAATCCCAACAATCACTCATTTATCCTTTCCCTTATCTTTTATTATCCCATTGTAGGCATCCACATGTGGGGAAAACAATATTAAATATTTATGTCCACATGTAACCTATACCACTGCTAGAGGACCCATCACCCCTTATGAGTATATTACAAACAATGGTGAGAACTTAGATTACAAAAATATTTTCCCAATACACCCTAAGTGCCTAGAGGCACTTTCCAAGGATGTTGGAACCATGACATATGACTTACAAGGTGGATAGCACCTTAATCCTAAGAAGTAAAAAATATAGGTACCAATAGTTTGAAGAACACTGATCAAGTGAAAATAGAAGTTCGCCTCCAGATTCAAGAATGAAAGAGTGTCCATATGGTAAATTCTCTATCTCACCAAAATTCATGGGCAACCAACCATTGCATCTGCCTAGTACATAATAATAAAAACTAGAGATACATAAATCACCCCAAAATGAAACCAAGGAAGCATTAACACCAATAGTAGAAACCACCTCATAATGCGGAAAAGGTAGAGGCATGACAGGTCCACTGAAACTATGTGTCACCAAAAAGTGCATGAAGGAGAACCAAGAACATCTAAACGTGCACAAAAGAGTACCTGCAACTAAAAAAGGGTGTGCAAACAAGGCACACATGCATGAGGCAAGAATCACTAGGACTCAATGTTATTGTGGAAGGGACACTCACTTGACAAAGGTGTGATGGAAAAACAAAAGGCCTACACAACTCCCCATAAAACTTTATAGCATAGTGTGAGTAGAAAAGGCACAACAAGATGTGTGAAATCCCCAAAAAACATGTACAATAGTGGTACTTTATCTTAGTGCATCTACAAAAGAAAAAATACATAACAAGATGTCTACAATGCCCAAATAGGATAAAAAGCTACAAATACATGTAGAAAAAATAAAAACAAGTCATCCCACATAAAAAAAAAGTTTCAAGGAGCTAAAATGTCCAATTTATTCACCAAAATGTGAAAACACAAAAAACTAAATAAAATGTACCTAGATAAAAATATAGAAAAAAAGGAATGGATAACTATGAAGAGCTTTGAAAGACCTTTCCAATGTCGAATTGTGAAAAATGGAGAAACGATCAAAAGTTGTGAGTTGAAGAGTGAAGATAAAACATCTGACTTTGACAGGCTATATAATGCACTAGTAGTAAAAAATAGTAATGAGATCAACACCACTAGAAAGTATGTAGAACCAACTTTACGACAATATCTTGTTTGCTCAATTTCAATACTGTATGCCCAAGTTTTGGCTAAAAGAAAAAAATTGCTCTTTTAGGGCACAAAGGGGGCTAAGAGGGGTCTGTAGGTGTCCGTTCCACTGACATCATGTTGGTTTGTCAGTAGAAAATATCGAGAATATTCTTGTTCTTTAGAAAAAATAGTTGGCCCTCAAGAAAAAATTTAGTTGATAACCAAAAAGATCGTTGGAATATTCTTGTGTCTGAGGCACAATTGTCGAAAAACGTCCTCTCATCGAGTTTTTGGGAGTACATTGGAAAAATGTGAAGAGGGTTCCAAAAATTAAAAATACTCTTGAGAAAGGTTATGATGGTTGGAAAAAAATGAAACTGCAACCGACGGTGGTGAAATTTGTCGAGCGGCCAACTGTTGGCTGCAAACAATTGTAAAGGCCCATCGAGCGACTTAGAGTTGTCCGTCGGTGGTAATCCAAGCTAGTGTGCGATCCATGTGGGCCTTGTAGGGGGTACAAGCCCACAAAGGCCTACCCTACGTAGGTACCTTGTGGGTACCCCTATCCAAAAACATGCCCTTTTTAATTTTAAAAAAAAATCAAACTTTTATTAAAAACCCATAAATTTTTTTAAAGTGCCTATGATTTTTTTACTTTTTTTCCAATGGCTGTATGGTACGACCTATATGGTCTCATACAATTGTTGTACTAAAAGAATTGACTCAAAAGCTCCTGATGTCAACTACAAGAAATTTTATAATTAAAATTCGTTTGTTTGACCTACTGAATGCATTGGAAAGGTCCGTTTAGCTCCAAAGCACACCAAAAAATGTTGAAGCCAAAAACCTACAAAATAATCATGAAGATTCTAGATTTCTCTTCTACAACCTTAGTTGACAAAAAACCCTCAAAATTTGAGAAGGGGTTTGTTGAATCCACACTTTGATACCTTGTTATATTTGAGAAAAACACACACAAAGAAAGATCAAACAAAAAATAAGAACACCTTCCATGCACGAGACCTACAAATAATGATTTTCCATTTCCTCAAAAAAAGAACTTATAGAATGAAACAATACAATGAAGGAGAGTGCTTACAAGAGAAAACCCTAGATGATAAAGGGATTAGATCATGACAAGTGTCATCATCCTATGTGATGAGACAAAATGATCTAATAATAGCTCACTCTAATAAAAGAAAAGAAACACTTCTAAGTTTAGCTTAAGAGCATAAAGTGAAATTAGCCTAATAATCAATTAAAGATTAATTAATTATTAGCTAATAAATGAATACTCTAACATACACAACTAAGTCTTGGATTCTTGGAAGCCTCTCATGAAGGGAAAAATCGAGCTCTTCCCTTGTGGTAGGAGATTCTTCATTGTGTATTTTTCCTCTTCAAAGGATAGGGATTTTGTTCTTAATAAAATATTATGGATATGGAGAGAGCAATCTCTCTTAGTCAAACCTTAGACTATCCCCTTCAACTCCTTATCTAAACTTCTCAATGTTAGAACTGTGTGGGTTCCACTTCTAAATATTTCTCTCTAGTTCTAGGAATATTCCTACTATGAGGCCATTGGTAATGTTATTGGTCATTTCTTGAAGCTTGAATCTACTACTTCGCACATGGGTCACTCAAAGTTTTCTCATATTCTAGTGGAAATTGATATCTCTAGGCCTCTTCACAAGAATATTATTTTGATGGTAGGGGATAGGACTTGCACTCAACCGGTTGACTATGAGGGTCTCCACATTAGATGTAGATGATGCTTTTCCATCATCTACTTAGCTTGTAATTAGCTACTCTCCCAATGCAAGGGCATGATGACACAGTAGAGGAATTCCTACAATAACCATTTGACTACTCATGCTTCTAACTCTTTGGTTAATGGTTCCTCTTAAGATGGAAAGTCTTGTTATAATGTCAGATCTTCTCTTTCTATTCCCCCTATGGTTCTTGAGAGGGTTTCTTAAGCAATTAGTGTGAATTTGGAAAGTCTAACTCTTATTGGTGAGTCCCACTATCTCCTTTGTTTTTTCAATCTATTATCACATCAAATTCAACTCAAATTTAGCTTGCTTTTGAGGCATTTTTTTAAAATTTGGCTACTTTGGCTCAACATTCCATAATTTTTATTGTGCTCATGGATGTGCCCTCTATGGGGGAATCCCCTCACCTCTCCTAGATTTGAGGATTTGGAAGATAATATTTCTTGAACAATTGTATAAAGGCAAAAAAAAGTTTTCCCAACTATGTCTCCCAATCTCACACTACAATAAAGGGTGTGAGATTGAATATGGTTGGGTTTGGCATTGTTTAGACCAGATCCCTATGTACTCTTTTGTTTCATTCATTTTGGATGTTATGTTGGTTTATGCTTGGCAACTTGACTGTAGTTGTGTCTTACTCCCTTTTGGGATGTCATTGTATTTGTCTCTATTTGTAGGCTTCTTTGTAATAGGTCTAGGACCCTTGTTTCCCAATTTATCTAATAAGAAAAAAATCCCCTAACATTAGAAATTATATTCCAAGTTATGTCAACTTTAGGTTAGTATTTTGTCATTATACAACACAACATAAATAATTTGAGATTTTCTTCACATTTAAGTTGGGTGTCTAACTTAAAATTTGACACTTATTTGGTCAAGAGAAATTTTGCAATTTTATTTTAACCAATGATTTTTGACTTAATGTGATTCTAAATCCAACATGTTTTGGTTCAAATGTTATATTTCTTTCAAATTCTTCAATTTTCTCCTAACAAGATTTGATGAATTTCCTTGTTTATAAATATGAAATCTTAGATCAAGATGTCCATTAAAATGTTAGTTGCAACATGTTTACATTATCTTAATTGAAATACATAATCCATAGTAATTTTAGATATTTTTCAAAGCCTTTGTTGTAGTTTCAAATTATCTTAGGGTAATTTTAAGTGCAGCTAATTAGTCATGTCTCTCTTGTGATGTGGAGATGTTATATGCCCTCTTTAAATTCAAATATATGAGGATGTTGTGGTTTAAAATTTTTACATTGGCTTTGATTTGTCATATTAATCTTGAAAGGTCAAATTTTTCTTTATTTATTGCTTAAATTGGTCTATTTTTATTATTTCTCTACAATTTCATATTTGAAATAATTTATTTCTTTATTTCTCATTAGTTGTAGTCTATTGCTTTAATTAGGGCTCTAAATGTTTACATGTTCCTTATTCATAAATTTTGACTCATATTTTCGTACAACTGATCTAAGAATATCTAGTATTGTGATTGACTTACAACACAACTATGGCCCTTCATGCCACATGACATCTTTTCCAAAAAATTCATGTGGCTTTTTTAGGAACATGTGCTCATACTGCAAATCAATAACTCATCTTCATCTATGTTGCACATCTTTGATAATATCATCCTTTTTCTATACAACTATTCCATAGAGTTTAAATAAAATGATAAAATAGAGTCCAAATGAATTGATAGGAGAGTGATTGTGTCCTCTTAAAAATCATTTGTTACTACTATTACTTAATAGAGATTCCTAAACAAGAATGATACATGCATCCCATCTCTTGAATGTAGTACATAACTATGAATAATACAACTGTACAATTTTTAGTTCTAACTTGGTGTCACATTGCTCATCTATTGTCTTCTACAAACACTTTAATTTGATATCTAAACTTGATCATTTTCCCTTCACTTTCATCCACAACATTTTTTAATATGTTTTAGGCATATTGTCTCATGCCCACATCTAGGCCACAATCAATATAATCAAAGCATTATTTTGCGTCATATAATAGTTTCTCATTTGAATGTTTCTCTATGTTTTTTATGCCAAGTCACATTGGGTATAATTATAGGGATCTTGGCTTCAAAACCCTTAACCCCTCATATTACCTTCTTCATGATCTTAGACAACATAAGGCAAACTAGTATCAAATATTATGACTATTTTTTTCAAAAGATGATAGATAATGCATTATAATGACAAAGAAATGATTTGGGGTACTATTAATTGTAGATGCATGGGACCATTGACGACTTCCACAAAATCTTAAAATATGTTCCACCCCCTACTCACTAATCAACTAAATCAACACAAAGACTAATTAGAGGCCAAAAATCATACAAGCTACAAGAAAATGTGGATGTGTCCCATTTTTAAGGTATCCAAGATAACTAAATTAGCCCAATTTCTTGTATTATATATTGAATACATTTTCTCATCAAGAAAATACAACTTTTTTCCTTCTAATAGATTCCTTTTCTATGAATTGAAATAGTGTCATAATTGTTATATTACTTATGAGGATGAGTTTATACCTATAGATACCCAAAATAGTGTGTTCAAAGCATTGAAATAAAATTAATTTCCATGTTAGAAACTATGATGACCCTTGTATACCAAGTATTCCCAATTTTGTCAAGTTTGGGACTTCTATGAGTTCAAGAATGTGTTGTCATATACCATATTGACTTCCAAGTTGAAGTTTCAAGAGTTACAACAAAAATACCAACCTTGAGATCTTACATCAACACCACTATAGAAGTCTTCACATCTCTTCCTTAATAGAAGCTATCAAGAACTCTATGCCTTGAGCTAAAAAGACAGAAATCTAAAGGATTAACACACCACTTGAGGCTTAAATGAAATTACCAAAGACTAAAATGTGATAATGAGTACATCATTTGAATATAAATTCTACTAAGTAATGCAATTCTCATAAATGTCTACATATATAGGCAAAAGTACTAATTTAAACCCAACCCCACAAGATACAAGAAAACAAATACATTCTTTGTGACCATGTGTCATGGTAGCAACTACCAAGTATGTCTCATATCTTCTAAAGAAAATCCAAAAGAAGTAAACAAAAATTTTCATTATAAAATATAATTCAATTCATAACCTATACACTTCATTGTTGAAATGGTAGCTTGGATAACATGATTTTCCCTAAAGAAGTTTAAATTTTGAATTTATGAATAACTTACGACTCTAAGAAGTGTGTTGTCCCTTGTCAATTCCTTAGCATATCAAATCAATCCCTTTCAAAATGCAATCCTTTATGAGGTATTTCCATTAGAGGTATGTGATGTTTACTTGAGAAACCACATTTTTTTGGTCTCGTGTAATCTTTAAATTAAATCCCAAAAATATAAATATAAATATCTGTGAGGATAGATAATAAATACCAAAAAAGCCATTAAGATTTCATTCTTTAGTACCAAACAATCCAATAAGATAATCAATTACAATAAGAAACATATGCTCTCAACATGGTAAATCCTAAAGGAAATAAAGACATCATTGTGGTAGAATATAATGTTGCATCCTTCAATAGAAAATGAATAACAAAACTAAGTATTTGATGGATAGCGTTCAATACTTTTTAGTTCTCTAGTGGAAGTAAGTTGTATGGGGTGAAGGATAATATTGAACCATCTCTATGAATGCCTCTTCTTAATGTCAATCAATAACTTTATTCATTCCTAGATTAAAAGATCGAATGACAAACCCATAAAGCTGTAATAAAATCCAACTATCTTGTGGCAGCCTCATTTTGCTCTCTTAAAAATGGATGGCACAACAAATAAAATGCACACATTAATTACATATCTCAACAAGATTACTATGAAGAACTACTACCCTCTTTCCAAGATTGATGACCTAATATTATATCAACTCTCCAAAAGAAATATCTTTAATCCATGTACCATAAGATTTGTGTTCAAATGCTCAAAGGTATTTGAAAGACATTCAAATCAAAGTGAAATTTGTTTGAATAATTGTTCATGCCCTTTGACTTTACCAATGCACATATAAAGCATTCATATATATATAATAAAATTCTCCAAATGTTTGCAACTTCATCCATTATTGTTCTATCTTAATGAGATTTTTATCTTCCAAAAATTTGAAGAATTATTTTTCCATATTATGATTTACATTTCATAAAACAAAACATTAATGCAAACATAAAATGATGTTCTTTTACGTAAAAGATATATAATAACTTAGATTTACCTTTCTCACTAAGAGTATATATATGTATTTGTTTACTTATATAAAATATTAATATATATTTTAAGAAGACATACAATCACTAAATGAAAATGAAGGGCAGAAATTTAAATCCCTTAATAACCATTAGCTAATATTTAGTAATTGCCATCATAAGCATTACAGAGGTATTAAAAAGGTGCAATAAGAACACATGCGAGCTTATGAATATTGGTCAGCGGACACTCATATTGGTTCATAATGTTCATAGATTTTACCAACGTATCATCAGAGCGAATAATCCGTGGATTCCTTACTTGATGGCGTTATGGGTATCAAACGTGTCTCGGCAGATTTTGGACCTTTTCCGTTTCTGTTATAGTCAGATATGGACCACAACACTTAACGTAAAAAGGAACGTTCTGATTTTAAGCGCAATGAATGAAAATGGCAAGAGAAACGTGATCACCTCTTCTTGTGAGGAGATTTCTGATGGTCGACAAATAACTGAAGCAGAATTGAAAAGAGAAAATCACCGGTTGATGATAAAGAGACGAAGCTTTGGATTCCACAATTTTGAAATGCCATAAACTATAATCCACATTTTCACCCTGCAATGCAACCACACTTCAAAAGTATCTCTACCAACATAACTACAAACCCCACTTGCGCTGTGCTATTTCTTTTTAATCTTCCTCCCACTCTATATAATTGCTTCCCTCTTCTTCCCCAAACATTTTTCAGTCACTAATTTACTCGGCTGCAGCTTCTTTTCCTTCTTACTTGAAACATGGAAAGAAGAAATATGGCATCTACAATGAAAATGCTTAAATATGTAAGAAAATGGCACAAGTTTGGCATCAGTGGAAGAGGAAATGGGAGAGGGAGATCAAGGTGTGTTCCAGCAGATGTGCCTGAAGGCCACCTGGCAGTCTATGTGGGAGGCTACCAAACGAAACAGCGCTTCATCATCCCTGCCACATATGTCAATCATCCACTCATCAGGGCTTTGCTGGACAAGGCAGAGGAGGAGTTTGGAATGAATGAGAATGGACCCATATTCCTTCCCTGTCATCCCCTCATCTTTGATCGTGATATTCTGTTGCTAATCAGAACAAATGTGGATCTTTCAAGGTGGCAGATTGAGCAGGTTTTAAGCCGCTGTTGTTATTTTTATTCCGGTGATCAAAATTCATGCGGTTCCTGCAGCAAAAGCATTCCCATATTTAAACTCAATGCTACAAAATGAAAGAGAAATTCGTTGTTGAATTGAATAAATCTGATCCTTTTATCAGCAGTTATGTTGTTATTCAGCATTAACTGCCCGGCATTATCATTCAGTGATATTGTATAGAAAATGTAAATGGAGGGTGATTGTAAACCTATCTATATATCTGCTTTCTTTGGTCATGCTCACTAGAGGAAAGAAAGAGCACACCTTCTCCAATTCAAAGCTTTATTCAGTTTTTCATAATTGATAACATGTTATTTGTATTCTTGAATAACAATGTACACCAGCATCTTTTATACATAAAATTCTAGAGGAAAAAATAACATTCTTCTGCTGATCTCCATTGTTGGCAAGCTTCAGAGCTCCTAAGGCTATTCTGGAAAATAATTATTACCTTTAATTTAAGACTTAATTTTTACTAGACAAATCCTGTAAGTAAAAAGTGTGTCAAATTCTTTTTCATAACAAATTAAAATCCAAAAACATCAATGCAGCAAGATTTTACTGTCAATCAAATTAAGAAATTGGTCTTAACTGTTATCAAACAGGAATCAGTCACGGTGCAAATAATCACTAATGAATCACACAGGATGCATGAAGTGCCAAACTTTTAAAATGAAGGGCAACAAAAGAGACAACACATGACCCTTCTTTTATGACCTTTATCTCGTGTATATTTATCTTTAAAGAGCTGAATTAGTAAAGAATCCAAGAAAATAAAAAATTTAAAAAACACTTGCATATGTTAAACCACGGTAAGTGATGCAGATTTTTCTCTGAACCTGCAAGTTACTTCTCCAATTTATGCCATATTCCTGACATTCAACACTCAGCACTAGATACGAAAATATGACAGCAGATAGGGAAGAAACCATAGCAGGAAAAAAACACAGACAACACAGTTGGATTAAGAAAAAAATAATAATCAGAATTGGTAGTCAAAATTAAGGGGGAGTGTTGGAATATCTTAATTTCTCCCACCAATCGACTTGACTGTACCGACTTTGTCCACCACCTTCTTCATCAAATTTGATTGTCATTTATTGTAGTGCTTATCTCATCTACTCCCCAACCGAAATTCTGGATGTATCTCCTTGCCGACACTCTGGATGTTTCCAATATTTATTATTTCCTTATCTTCACAACTACTGTGTAGACCAATACATTAATGTCAATCCCCTCACTATGGTTATAAATAGAATGTAATGCAAATTGCTACTCACTCTTTTGGTAGAGCTGTCTATAAGTTTGTGGTAAACTGAAACCACTTATCTGTTAGTTTGTGGTAATCTGAAACCACCTATATGTGAGGAGAATGTAATGGTAATTGTTAGAATGAGCAGCAGCTCAAAGATTTATGTAAAACTGTTTTCATCGGATCAATATAAAATATCATGTTTCCATTTTTGTGTTTGTTTTCAAATCCTTCATGTGGTATCAACTTTCTTGTCAACCAATCTTCTCATCTGCAAAACTCAAATTCAATTTCTTCATTTCTGGAAAGTAATCTTCCTCGTGCTACTGCATACTTCACTGTCAGTGTAACCAACCAAATTAAAATAATTAGTTTTGGAATATAAAATTCCATATCCTGTTGTTCCTGCAACATATCTTAGTATTCTCTTTCCAACTTGCCAGTGAGAATCTTGAGGTGAATCCATGAACCTCGAGATCAAACTAATTCCATACATGATATCTAGCCTTGTAGTTGTAAGATACATTAGACTTCCAACAAGTCTTTTAAACATAGAAGAGTTTGGGTAGAACCACAAGATGTGGGTACCAAGTTGATGTAGAGTGTTCCAGTTGTGTGTTCTAAAATGAAGCAGCCTCAACAAAGTAGTTCTTTGGAGCATCAACGCATGATTTTGTTGTAGGCTTACCAATGATTGGGAGTCAAACTCTAGAAGCAAAATTCTTGGAGGGAAGTCAACCTAGAGGAAGTTCAAGAGGGACGAGGTTGCAAAGTTAACACCAAGGTTAGGAACCTTGGAAGCAAGGAAGTCGACCCTAGCAAAGTATGAGCAAGGAGGGAGCCGCAAAGAGTTTGAAGTTGGGTTGCAAACCAACAAAGTTGCAAGTTAACCTGAAGATGGGGAGTTCTAAAGGAAGTCGACATGGTCTGGAAAGGATTGGATGTCACAAGAAGTGTGGAATGTCTATAAAGAAGGATAAGTTAGCAGGATCTTGACGAGCTGTAGTTGTCGCAGTGTTGGTGTGGATGTTTCATAGCATTAAGGGGGAGCTGAGTCAGACTCAGAGTTCAGAGAGTAGGATCATGTTTTGAACATGGATCCAAGGAATCAAGAAAGATTTAAAGGTTTGAGAAATGTGATTAATATTGTCTTGTAAGACATTAAGAAAAATGGAAAATTACAGATAGTGAGTTCGTAGGAAATGCACATCTAATTTTAAGTGATCTGAAGATTAGTTGAAGATGAAGGTGCAAGTTCAATGTGATAGAATTAATTTCTTGCAGAAGTATGCAGTAGCATGAGGAAGAGTACTTTCTAGAAATGAAGAAATTGAATTTGAGTTTTGCAGATCAGAAGATCGGTTGACAAGAAAGTTGACAAAAGAGTTTTCTGAAGGATAATTTTCAAAGATAGAGAAATTTGAGTGTTGTGAATGCTGAAGCATATGTGTTCGAAATTAAGGGGGAGTGTTGGAATTAATTTCTTCCACACGAATAGAATCAGATTTGGAAATATGATGAAGATAAGATTGTCAGACAATCTGATTTCTCCAAGTTGCTTGCAATCAAATTTACTCCACTGACTGTAATATGATTTGATTTTATCCTATCTACTGCAGCTGTCCCACGTAAGATATTTTGTACTTATCCTTATCTCATATTCACTTCCTTGAGCACCGACTACAGAAGTGAACCGCCTTTCTACAACTATAAATACAGTTGCCTAGAGTTGTAAAGATTATCAGATAGTAATCTGATCACAGATATTGGAACTCTGCAGAGTTCTGTATCTGCCTCTGTAATCATGATTAGTCTTGATGAATATAATGTTGTAGCAACAATACGATGTTTAAATAATTCTTTGTTATGTTCAATCTTCTTATTATGCTTCTGTTTGTTGTGTTTGTTTTATCTCCTTTCGATCCTACAAGTGGTATCAGAAGATCGGTTGACAAGAAATCCTTCATTTGGTACCCACATCTTGTGGTTCTACCCAAACAATTCTTCCTCCAAAGAATCCATGTAGATGGAACTATGGATCGAATTGGAAAAAGATTACAGGTATGTCGACAAAGTTGTTCAAGTATAAGGGTTCATATGTGAAGAATGATAGAAATCAAGAGAGATTTAAAGGTTTGAGAAATGTGACTAATATTGTCTTGTAAGACATTAAGAAAAATGGAAAACTACAAATAGTGAGTTTGAGTTTACAGGAAATGTAAATCTAATTTTAAGTGATTTGAAGATCATCTGAAGATGAAGGTGCATGAAGACACCAAGTTCAATCGTCATAGAATTAAGTTCTTGCAGAAGAATGTAGTAGCATGAGAAAGAGTACTTTCCAAAAATGAAAATAATTGAATTTTCATCTATAAATAAAGATGCACCGTCTATGTTTAGCCGACATATATGCATCTATAAATAAAGATGCTTGGAAATGTAACTGTGTATGAGAGGCAGATACAGATTTGATCAACACAGATATTTCTGTATTCTGTATTAGCAATGTAATCTTTTTTTCATTTTTGGAAAGTACTCTTTCTCATGCTATTGCATTCTTCTGCAAGAACTTAATTCTATCACATCGTCAATGATGACTATTAAACTTGGTGTCTTCACGCATCTTCATCTTCAACTCTACAACCAACTCTTCAAACTCACTCAACATAATAAAATCAAACCATCTTCAAGATTCGCAGATCTTCTTACTATCAAATCTCACCAATTCTTTCCAACTGTTGCTACAGTCCTTCAAACTTTGATCTTCAAAACTTCAAACTCGAAGTCTTCTCGCTATCTATATAGCTTTCCATTTTTCTTAATGTCTTACAAGACAATATTAGTCACATTTCTCAAACCTTTAAATCTCTATTGATTTCTATCATTCTTCACATATGAACCCTTATACTTGAACAACTTTGTCAACATACCTGTAATCTTTTTCCAATTTGATCCATAGCTCCATCCACAATCCATCTGCATGGATTCTTTCATATTTTTATTTTTCTGCTCTCTATTCCAACACGTCTTTTCAGAATGGTTTTTCAAACCATAGATGCTACACGGATGTAGATCCCAACACATGTCTTTCTTATGTCCTTCCCTATTACAATGGAACACTGCATACACTGCATTCCTTGAACTAATTTGTTTGTACCTATCACACTTGTGACATCACTTTCTTTACATGTTCCATATCCAAGACCTACAAACTTTGGCCTCATTATTGCCTCAATGGGCTCTCTAATTCCTTGCTCATTCTTGCCCAATCCTGTACCTTTGTATCCCATATTCTTCATAATTTTCAAACCGATATTATTTTCAAAACAACTAACCATATTTGCACATTCAAACACATTATCATTTTCATCCTTACATTTTTTATCAGAAACAACTTCAGCTAAATCACAACTACCAACTGATTGATCACATGAACAACATAGATCTTTTGTGTTACATGACACATCACAAACTGATGCCTTGGATTTCAAACATTCATTTTCCCTTTGGCGGGCTACAAGCATCTCATCAAACTGACTCCTTTGTTCATTCAGTCTCAATATCTCATCATTTTGTAAAGCATTTTCTTTTTCTAACAACTTTACTTTTCTCTTCAAATCTTCATTCTTTTTTTTATTTCATTGAAACAAATTTAACCGTTCTTCTAACTCTTCATTCTTTTCTTTAACATTTTCCAATTCTTCTTCTAAATGATCTCTTTCATAGAAATAGTCATATCTTGTCTTTCCTAACTCCCTTAAATCTGCAATCAATTTTGAATTGCATTGGTTAACATTTAACACTTCTTCCTCCAAATTATCTTTTTCCTTCTTAACACACTTACCAACTTTTCCCATTGAAAATGATTTTAACTCACCTTATCCTTGCACTTGACTGTGATTCCGCTACAATGATTTACCTTCGTTCGGCAACTTCACGTGCCTTGGCTCTTCCTTTCATGATTTCTCCTTCAACAACTGCTGCTGTATCTACCTTTCACTGATTCTTCTTTTTGATCTCTTTGAGATCTCTACTACCTTTACTTTGATAGTTTCTTTAGACTTCACCACTAGCTTTGGTGACAGTTCATTTTCTTCTACACCTGCAACCTATTTAACAGCCTACAACTTCTTTCTCCTTCACAGTGGATCACTTTTACTCGGCCTTTTCACCAATTGACTCTCCTTCTGCAAACTTAACAATTTGCTGCCACCTTATCTTCTGCAATCTTCTTTTAATTCCTGCGACCTGCACTCCTTTCTAGGCAACATCTTCAAATAGACACTTCAAGCAATGAATTGGACTTTGGTCAAACACTAGCAGCTCTCTCTTTCTCCATGCAGGCGGTTTAGAATTGCAACTTCTTTATATGTGACTTTGTTGGCTCCTCAAATATGCAAAGATCTTCAGTATTTTCCTTGTGGCTTTTAAAACTCCTATCTCTCAGATCTACAACGACCTTTAACAACGGCTTCTTTTAGAATGACACTCAAATACTTGATTAGCAATTCTTTTCCGGCAACTGCAGTTCCTCTCTCATTAATAAGCTTCAAGAGAGAGACCTTAGAACTCTCCCTTCTATGGCCTCCTTTCTTCTCCTTTGGACTTGGCTACTGAGCAATCCCTTTGAAGTAGGTGGCTCCAAAATCTCCTCTGGCAGGGTTCTTTTTTGAATGATCTCCGCTCAACATTGGTGCAACTTCTTTAGAAACTAACGACTATGATCCTCCTTTTATTTGTTCCTTTATGGCTTTCAAACTAAAAAATTTAACAATAGCTTACCTATTTGGTAGTCTTCCTTGGTGTGGATGCTCAATTCTTGCCTTAGTTGCGAGCACTTTTGATTTGTAGTCTTCTTTTCATTGACAGCGAACCTTTCAGTGGCTTTAAACTTTTTGATTGCTACGCCTTAAACATTTGTGGCAGCTTGCTTTGTGAATAGTGGCTTCTTTACCGATCTAATCCATCCAACAACTTTCAACGGTTCCTTGGAAGCGACCTCTTTATGACGAAATGGCAACCGCAAATTTACTGTCATGGCTTGACTTGGGTGGACAGCGATCAAATCTCTTTAAACAGTGGCGGTTTTGAAACTGCAGACAACGAGTCCTTTGGCAACCATGGTCAACAACTCCTTTGTAAATAGGTGACTTGTTATGCAGTGATCTCCAAACACTAGCTAAGATTCTTCTTGCTCTCCAGGCTCTTTAGGCTTTGATACTGTTGATAGAATTAAGTTCTTGCAGAAGAATGCAATAGCATAAGAAAGAGTACTTTCCAAAAATGTAAAAAATTGAATTTGAATTTTGCAGATCAGAAGATCGATTGACAAGTAAGTTGACAAAAAAAGTTTTCAAAGACAAAGAAATTTGAGTATTGTGAATGCTGAAGCATATGTGTTTGAAATTAAGGGGAAGTGTTGGAATTAATTTCTTCCACACGTGAATAGAATCAGATTTGGAAATCTGATGAAGATAAGATTGTCATGAATCTAATATTCTCCACCATCTGAAATCAGATTTACCTCCACCGACTGCAATAAGATTTGATCTTATCTACTGCAGATGTCACATCCACACAAGATATTTTCATACTTATTTATTCTTGTTCACCGTTTATGTTTTAGCCGACATATATGCATCTATAAATAATATCAGCTTGAAAATTATGAAGAATATGGGATACAAAGGTATAGGATTGGGCAAGAATGAGTAAGGAATCAGAGAGCCCATTGAGGCAATAATGAGGCCAAAGTTTGTAGGTGTTGGATATGAAACATGTAAAGAAAGTGATGTCACAAGTGTGACAGGTATAGACAAATTAGTTCAAGGAATGCAGTGTATGCAGTGTTTCCATTGTAATAGGGAAGGACATAAGAAAGACATGTGTTGGGATCTACATCCATGTAGCATTTGTGGTTTGAAAAACCATTCTGAAAAGACGTGTTGGAATAGAGAGTAGTGTTGGTTGAATATTTTGTAAACTTACGAGGTTTGACAAAATGGTGATTTCAACATAGTGTGTGAGTTAAACTCTCCTATTTAAGGGAAGGCTCCCCCTATCTAAATAACTAAAAACAAATATGGGTGGAATGATAATCTTTCCTCTTGTTTCAGGAGAGATTAAACTCTTTTCTCTTTGCAGAAAAGTAATATGAACTTTTAAATAAACTATAACAGCAGCTCGCAATAAAATCAGTAGAAAGGAAATGAAGTTTCCTGAAAGCTCAAAGACTTCCGTCACTTCCTTCGGGACGGGAAAACAACCTCAAGCGCAGAGTCTTGAAAATATGCAATCCTATCTACCCTTTTAAAAGATAATTCTAATGATAATATACAGCATAAGACAGCACAAAGTCTGCAAATATGATGTATCTATTAACTACGATAAATGAGAATCGTTACCAGCACAAAGACTTGTAATTCTTCTTAACTTCTAACTTATGAATTCAATCTTCAACATTTACAGCACAAAGTCTGAAAATATTTCAATTGAAGCTCTCCCTAGCAATCTTCCACAATCTTCAAATAATCATAAAGCAATACTCCAAAATGACATAAGAACACAATGGATGCAAAGTAGAATTTCAACACAAAGTCTGAAATCTGTAACTCCTTGATATTATTTGAAAAAGATAAACTTATAACTATAAAGCTCAAAGTCTTTATGAGTACAAAATTCTGCAGAGTTTTCTTGCTTGCCAAAAAGATATGTTTACAAAGGACCCTCTCAAGTATTTATAGGAGAGAGGTCATGAGAAAAAGGTGGGAGGATCCCAACTAACTTGAGAAATTCTCTCAACCACCAACTACTTGCAATTGACTTATTCAAAATTACAGTCTTAAACTATTTTGACTTGTAATTAGATTACATGTAATTACAATTTACAAAACTGCAAGTGAAAGAAACACTTGCGATTACAAAATTTTTTTTTACATGTAGTTTGTCGAAAACAAAATGCATAAAGATAAAACATTTTATTCTATATCAATCCTAGCTTTGGAAAATTGAAATCTGCTAATAATTTCTTGCAACTCAGCTGGATCAGGGCCTAGTGTGTTCTTGGCAACCGCAATAGTCTTCAAGATTACATCAAAATATCTTATCGTTGCTAATCTATGCTCTTCATAAACAGTTTGCATTTTATCAAGGATCATTCGATGATTAACAAACTTGTGAATTGAATCCATAGTAAACTGTTCTGATTCTAGCTCTTGACAAAGATTTGCTACCATTTCTGTAGTGACCATATCAGCTGCAAGTAATTCTCCTTCATGATTCAAAATTCTGCAAGGGATTTTCTCAAAGCTAGAAAGGATGTCTTGCTGAATTTCATCACTCATTTCTAGTGTAGCTTGGATATCTTTGATGAGATCTTGAATAACTAATGACTTGTTTGTCATGAGTTCTCCAAATTCTATGTATTTTTCTCTGCTTGGTAGGATTGAATTGCTGCATAGAATTTGTAACTTGATTTGATCTATTTCATACCAAATTTTCAAATCTTTTTCAAGTGAATCCAGACTTTGCTTAAAAGCTTCCAAAGTCTGATTCAACTTTATTTTTGCTATTCTGACATTGTTCAGAACTTGTAATGTCTTTTCAATCATTGGTATGCTTTGATCAATCAGCTGTGTTACCCAAGAATCAACTGCTTTGGCTTTTTGCACAATTTTCTCCAATTGCTTGACTGATTCTTCATAAGTGAAAGAAGTTAATGGATTAACTTGCTCTGAAGAGTTGGCAATCTTCTGAATGACTGAGATGAGCTGTGAATTCTCTTCTTTCAGCTTTTCCTTCTTTTCCAAAAGCTCATTGTAACTATGTGTTAAAACAGTTACAAAATTTTGAGCGTCTTGCATCATACCAGCATGTGTTTGCTTGCCTAAATCCATCCTTGTGAATTTATAATCAGAAACTTGAATCTCTTCTGGTGACTTGTCTGCAAGGGGTTCAACTATCTTTGCATACTTCATTTTGTTGCTATCCACAACTACCCGTAAAACAATTTTAGCCTTCTTTGTAGCTTTTGGTTTTGATTTCTTCAACTGCTGGAAATCAAATACATCTAGAGAGATTGCCTGTTTCTTTCTTTTTAGAGTGATTGAACTCAACCATGGAGGAAGATCCAATGTGTCTGCATTTGAAACAACAATTGTATTTGAAACAACAACAGATTCATTTTGAGTCACGATTGTTACTCTTGGAGATGTCTCAGTTTGAATCGCAACAAAAGCTTGACTGGATGGCGCATTGTGATCAGCATTAGCCATGAAACAATCAAAGCTTGTAGTAGATGTATCAATTTCTGGAAGTGTTATCTGTGATGTGTTTGGATACATTGGATTAGTATCAAAAATATTCTCCAGATTATCATGTATGTTTTCTATAGAAGCAGTCACCGTTGATGAAGTTGATGTATGAAGAGTAGCTTCAATAGGAGGAACGTAAACCGTTGAAAAGGAATCAACATCACTATCAAATTGAGACATCAGAGACATTACTGATACTGGTGCAACATCAATATGAGGAGACATTATACTTAGAGTAGTAGGAGACTGAAGAACTTCTCCTTCTTGCTGATCGATGATTTGGATCTGCGTCTCTCTAACCTCCTTCCCTTTTAATGTTGGTTCTGTTGACGTGGTTTTTGTGACTACACCAACATAGAATAAAGTTGCCAACGACTATTCTATCCTCTCTTGAACAAAGTTTCCTGCATGCTAAGATTGCGAGATAGATCATACATTTAACTCCAAGGTTCCTTCAGTGCGAATAGTCTCAGTTGGCTTGATGTGATTTTGCTGGTATTTCAAGGGGACTTACACAATTGTTCGACAGTTGACAGCAGACAGTGAACTAAGGGCTTTCATGTAATTTGAATGATTTGGCAAGTGAGCACAAGTTTCCTAATTCTAACCAGAAATGGACTGAAATTAAATGAGTGTAGGGCCTAAGAAGTTTACGTTCTACTCTAAGGCGTGGGACATGGAGATCAATTCTCACAAGCTTCAACCAAGCTCCGTTTTGCCTCACTTCGGACAGCTTCCGCAGAACTGGTGCAATCTTCAGGGGAGTGACTCAAGATGTTCAGATCACGATCTAGCATGAAGACACCATCACAACGACGCATGCCAACATATAAACCATAATCGAAGTTAAGTTTCACAAAGTTCCAGTTGACCACGCAAGGCGAACCCACCGTCAGCGAGCTTGCTAGTGGTATGGACAAGCGAAGTCTTGTTCAAATCGAGCACCACATTCCACAATTACTAGGTACTTGCATGAAATGAAATCTACTTTACTTTAAGCTACTTCAAGATGCTATGTGAATTGGAAGGACGAAGAAGCCTCAACAACTACTCATAACAAAGAAGAAATCACCATCAATGAAAATTCTTTTATTATGACAACTTCTTACAAAGTATTCAATGGGAAGACTTTCCTTCCTTTTCGATCTAAAATATACTATCAACTATCTAATTGCTCTCTACTCCTCTGCTATCCTAAATCTGATCTCTACTTCCAATGAGATACAAATGAGGGGGACTCCCCCTTTATAGATGGCCAAGTCCAACGGACGGCTCAAATTACAATCGGCTGGATGGCCCAGATTGTGCCACCTCAGCCCTAAACAAGATTCGCCCTAAAAACCGCCATAATGGAGAGTGGGGCAATAAATGAGCAATTAATGGCCACCATCTTCTAGAAGATTCCATCTTTGAAACGCGTTCACACTGTTCTTGATCTTTTTCTTGACGTTGCTCTTCAACTTCTTCCTTGTCACTTGAGTTATACTAAGTCTCAACACTTAGCCATTTTCTTGCAACTTTTCTTCCTTCGAGGTTGAAATGTCATCTTGGATTACTTTCTTTATCACCTTAAGTCATCACCGCTTGGTCTCGACATTTCTCCTGCAAAACAAGCAAGGAGAAGAGAATTAGAACATTTCATAATATAAATTCAACTTACTTACCGGGATTCACGTTCTAACTTCCAAGCGTTCATCGTCTTTCATAGCCAACTTCGCGTTCAAATTCTTCATGCCCTAGCCAAATTTCCAACCTATCTTGCATTCTGCTCGGCGCACTTCACTCTGATATTTCATCCAAGAAAAGCTTTCATCAGGAACTCGATCAAAAATCATCTAGGCGATCATTTTCAAATTCATCCGCCAAGGCATTTTTAACACATTTTATCCCTTGCCTTAGAAAATTTTAAAATTTCCCTTAGGAAATTCATCAACTTGGTGCCCATCAAAATCTTCACCCCAGAAGGCTTTGGCGAAGCGTGGAAGACTTGGAAATCAACTTCTCATCGAAGGTTTTCAATACCCAGAAGAAAATTTTCATCAGAACTTGTCGAATCCATGGGTACCCAACGAATGGGTTCATTTAATTTTCTTGAATTTTGAACCTTAGAAAATATTCTTTCATCAAATTTATTCCCGTTCTTCGATCTTGAAGTATTTCTTTGCTCTGACTCGGAAAATTTTTATTGTTCCTGCACTGCCAACATCTTCTAACTTCATCACTGGCAAAATTCACTCGAACTTTAGGTAAATTCATCACTTCACCAGACTTAGGCGTTTTTTTTTTTTTCTTAAGGAAAATTTCTTTGCCTTAGAAATTTTTTTGAATCACTCAGCACTTTTGAAAATTTTGCCTTAGAAAATTTTATTTCACCTTCAATCACTCTGCCTGTGGTGAGGAAAATTTTACCAACTCACTTATCACAATTTTCTTTCAAGTGCCTGGAGTGCATCTTGTGTGTCATGAAGAATATATAAATTCCAACGCCCTCTATGTTTTACTTTCATTACCTCATAGGTTTAATATTCCCAACGCCTCAGCAATATTTACTTCCCCCTTACCACCTTGGGCGCATTTTATATGTCATGGAGAACCCTTTTAATCCTCAACACCTTAGTCATTTTATCTTTATTCATATCACCTTGCACTTGGCGCATTTAGCACTTAGGATAGGATACTTCACATCCATGCCTAGCATATTTTATTACCACCTTAGGCGCACCTCACACTTAGAAGAAATTACTAGCCACGCCTAGCACTCTTTATTTTACCCTCAACACCTTGGTCACATTTTTCATGCTCAAGAGAATGAAAATTTTCAACGCCTAGCATGTGACTCTTGGGCTTCCGGCTTTTGTCCTCACATGGCTCCATTTGGGCACATTTTGCCATGCATGAAGGATGGGCGCATTTGGGAGGTGGTGGAGAATATCCCATACTTAGAAATTTTCTTTCATGCTTGGCTTGAGGTGAGGGCGCATTTTTCCTATGGTGAAGGATAAACTTTGTTGACTCTTTGACTTTTTCCTAACTTGCTTTGAATCATGGGCGCATTTTGCTATAGGAGGTGGACGAACATCAACACTTAGCCATTTTTTTTAGCATGCCACTACCTTGAGGTGGGCGCATTTTGGGGTAGCTGCAGGATAAAACACTTTGACCTCTTTGACCTTCTCCTTGCACTTCCTTTGTGGGCGCATTTTGCCTAGGCTAGAGGATGAAGCCTAGACTTAGAAAAAATTTCAACGTTTTGAAGGCAAGCCTGTGAGGAGGGCGCAAATGGAGGCATGAGGAGGATGAAGCATATCTCATGCCTTAGAAATTTTCTTAATTTCTCCACCAACTTGGGTGCATTTTGCATGTCCAGTAGGATAAACTCCAGACTTGGAAATTTTCTCAGCCACTGCCAGCTTCTTCTTCTTTGGGCGCATTTCAAGGGTGGTACTGGATGAAGCTCAGACTCAGAACAAAAATTTTCATCTCATGCCTTAGGATTTTTCTTTCCTTTTGCTAGCCTCTCCGTGCCCTGCTATTTATAGTAAGTCCCATGATTTTCATACTTCTGAAGCTCGGATTGATTTGAAATTTTGAACACTGGATCCTCACGACTTCATTAACCTGTTGACACTGCTATTCTGAGTTGACCTGCTATTTTTAGCACATTTCTGAAGGTGGTTTACTATTTATAGTAACTACCTGCTTATGATACCTCTACAACTCCGTTTGATTTGAAATTCGAATGAAGCGCTCCTCACCACGTGACCGGCCTGCTAACATCGGCGCATGTTGCTGATTTGCTATTTTTAGCCTGTTTCCAAAATGACTTACTATAAATAGTAAGTGCTCCGTTTGACTTCAAATTTTGCCAGCAGATAGCTTGAAGGATATTGATCGCGGTGGTTTACACTGGTTTTCAAAAATTATGACTTTTTACCCCTCTTTTCAGGCCTCGAAGCTGGAAACCCTAATTTGTTCTGCATGCATATCAAATGACCTCTGTTTGTTCTCGTTTCTGTTGCATTGCGATCAGCTCGTGATTCTGAAGTGCTGGGAGGCGGTTGCCGGAATGCATCTGCTAAAAATAGCAAGTTTCTTAATAAGTGACTATCTTCGTTTGCATGTCACATTACTATGAAGCTCTCGAAAAACCCACAAAGAATATGCAGACATGCAAAGAAAACCCTGACATGCAAACCCTAAAAATAGCCTCGGAAGACTAAATTCTGAAAGTTATCTCGCTTTGCTTGTTATACTGTCGCGAAGGTCTCTGAAAACCCAGAAGGAATCTCCAGACATGCGTTGAAAAACTCTGCATCTATGCCCTGAAATCCGCTCCAGAAGCTGAACTGCTAAAAATAGAAAGTCGTCCGTTCTAGCTCAAATTTTGCACACGAGCAGCTTGACGTGTTTTGGACGCAGTGTGACTGTTAAAACTTCAAGAATGTTGACGGAATGCCTGGAATTACACACTTACTAAAAATAGTAAGTAGTTAGAATCTAATGAAACTTCAGTGGAAGCTTGCTGGAAGCACACTGACAACAGTGTTAGTCTCTGTTTTCAATTTATTCACTTCTTTTGACCTTAGACTGACCAGAAAGACGGAAACCCTAATTTCCAGATTTGGCCAACTTTTACGTTTAAGCTCGCAGACGGGAACGTCCCCGGAAGGTAGACCAGAAAAGAGACAGAAAGAGAGAGGG
Source organism: Sequoia sempervirens (assembly GCA_007258455.2). NCBI lineage: Eukaryota > Viridiplantae > Streptophyta > Pinopsida > Cupressales > Cupressaceae > Sequoia > Sequoia sempervirens. Next base: position 29,132 of record VDFB02379738.1, read on the forward strand.
AGACAAAAACCAAAGCCAAAAGACCAGAATGGAGCAAAAATTAGGGGTCCCCATCTTGAATGGGGCGATGTGTGAAAAGGTCACAACAGGTTCCTCCAAAGGTTGTTCTACAACACGGTTGACTCTCAGCTTTATCCTCGTTCCTGAAGAAGAAGCACCTTCCTTGGACTTGTCTCTGACTTCTGATTTCAATCCAACAGGTCCAGCTGAATCATCTTCATTATTAACCCTGATTTTAATAGTTTTGACGCCTATACTCTTGAGCCAAGAGTTAGTATTTGCCAAGATTGACTGAAATCTGTTGAAGATAGAAATTGATCCTTTATTAGACCATTGTATTGCTGGAATAGAAGCGTCAACAACTCTTTGTTCTTCATATTCTGGATCTAAAATCAGCCCATCATCAATTACTCCTTCTGGAATCAAGGTCAAATTAAAATCAATAACCTGTTCAACTGTAAGCCTGCAATAGTCCATTTTATAGATATCCTTCTCTGTTCGGAGATCTGCCCAAATATCTTCAAGGCGATGCACATGAGTGAAGGCTCTCTTTATCTTGTCCTTCATGCCTCTATAATCAAAATCTGCCCTTGCCTTGAATCTTTTTAACTTGATCTCCTGAATCTCGGTTTCCATAGCTTTCACCTTTGAGGTACTTGTCAAGGAGTATCTCCCAATCTGTAATGGTTTATGAGATGAGATACTCACTCCAGTTTTATGTTGCATAGCTTGCCGTGCATGCACTGTCATCAACTGTCTTGCCAGCTCCATTAGAATGATTTTATTAGTTGGATACCTCGGCAGCATGTATGGCTGATCTTCAAAACAACCAACCCTCATATAGGTAAAAGTGGGAAATTGGAGAAAAAGGCAACCATATTCATTGACTTTTTTCCAAGCAGCATCTGATATTCTGTTGTTCTGCAAGTTTTTATCAAAAAGGCACATGAAATAGCCAAATAACGCATCTTGAACTCTTCTGTAATGAATCCTGCTAGGAATCAAAGGCAGCTGATCATAGTATTCCCAGATTGGAACTAGAGATCTATCTCCTACGGTAGAAAGGCCTAGAAATTGCCTTAATGAGGCTGCTATATAAACCAGATAGGAATTCATATAGAATGTGAGCGTGGTAGGAACTTGTGCAAGCTGCTCACATAAATTATCACTGATTATTTCACCCCAAAAGATTGGGTGTTGTGCCTTCCTAATCACCACAATGAATTTGTACATCCACTTCTCAAAGACATTAGAGAATTTCAACCCCATAATTCTGCTCAAGAGAGTGATTATATCATTGATCTCTTCTTTGAAGTCAGATAGATACAGCTTGGGCAATCGAGACAGACAAGCTCGACGCTTCAGAAGCCATTTGGTATTGATGTGCTATTTACAATCTTCCTTCTTTTGTTCATAATGATCTAGAGCGCTCTTCATTGAAATATCTGAATACATGGGTGAGTCTGGAACTTTGAAAATCCTATGAATGGTTTCTGGATCAAGTCTTATGACCACATTCCTATCATCATCTTTAATGGTTCTGGATTCTCTATCAAAGTGAGCTGCACACGCAAGGACGAACTCTGGCTCTAGGGCAGCAACAGGAAAAGAGGAAACCAAATGAATATGACTTCGCAATAGCAACTGCATATGATGAGAAGTTGACTTCTCAGCTCTCTCCAAAAATTCGGACATATCAACATGTCCAATCTCCGTGTCTCTGATTTCTTCAATGTTCGAGACAACATGAGAAGGAGGAATCTCATTCTGGTACTTGTCGTATTTGTACTTCATCTTTTTGTTTGGTGAAGAAGCAGGTTCCTCCGTCATCGAACAAGAATCTGCAAGGCTGCGATGAAAGTTCCATAAGGTCAAGACATCATCAACGTTTACAGGCGTAGACATGGCGAAGGCTCAAACTCAGAATGGTGTTTTGGCTGTATGAGGGTAGAAAATGAGTATTATAACTCATTTTGGGTTTTTAAGGGCTGATTGCAAGTGAAAGGGACATGTGCTTTTCATGACAAATGAAAAAGTTAGATTGCAACTTTGAAAAGTGCAAGTCACAACTTTTAGCTTGTATTTGCAGTCAAAGAAAAAAAGTCCAATTTTAAGGCACTTTAAAGGTATTTCAGGATTTTGAAGGCCGGCTGCAAGTGAATAGTAGATGTTGGGGTTTTGAGAAGACATTGCAAGTAAAAGAACATTTCGGGATTTTGAAAGGTCATTGCAAGTAAAAGTAACAAACTTTTTGACTTGCATTCTATATTGAAATTTCCAACTTGTAATGGATATGAATAAAAACCCGAATTACTTCAAAAAGCATCATTTTTTTGTGTTTCTTTTTCTATTTTCAGAAAATGGAAATGGGGATGAGATGAAGTGAGAGGAGATGAAAGGAAAATGGAATGAAGGACTATGAAAGTGGAATGAAATGAAAGATGAAGGTAAATGATAAACCAATGGGATGGAAATGAGCGGTATATGAAGAAAACGCGTCTTTCAAGACAGCTAAATCTGCAAATGAAAGTATATGGAAAGGCGTTTTGATATAGGAAAGAATATGAATGACAGAAAAACGCGTTTAAATGTAAAGGGCATGTTAATGAATGGAGACATACCTAAGATAGAGGGCATATGGAATGAATGAAAAATAAATAAAATCAAAGGCGTATTTTTGAAAGGAGGTGAAAATGGGATACACGAAAACGTGTTTTCAGTGAAGGTATGTTTAATGAATGGCATTTTGGAATGAAAACGCGTTATTCAAAAGCTAGCAATGACCAATGCATATATGCAACAGAACGTGATTTGTAAAAAGAAAAACGCTTTTCGATGGAAAAAGAATAAAATAAAATAAGAACAACGATATTTTAAAAACACATTTTTCAGAAATGAAAGGCGTTCTTACAAATACGTTTCTAACAAAAACGCCATACAAGTATAAGTAAGAAATAACCAAAATAAAAGAAAACATACCTGTAAATGACGATGGAACAACCCTAGGCGCGACTTGTAAATTCAGAAAAATGAAAAAGACCTGATTATTTACAACTGAAGTCCGATTTTTAAAGTTCCTGAACCTATAAAATCTGCATGAAATGGGGAAGAGTGAAATATGCTAACCAATTTTTTCGAAAGAATTACACAACATAAACCAGCAATAGCCAACTGGATTAGCGTTAGCATCAAACTGAAAACCAAGCTTAAAGAAACTCGACACGAAGAATGCACACTCAATCCCAATGAAGGAAGGGTGTTGTCATATGGCGGAGAACTAAGAATAGTACATGAAAAGAAACTACTCAACGTCAAGAATGTGCACTCAAGATCCCACTGAGGGCGAGGTGCTAACATATGATGGAGTGATTAATTGAATTTGAAACTAATAGGCGGATAACCAGCCATGAAGCTACAACAATCTAATTCGTCCGCTGCGGCGGGCATCCACTGAATAGTAGGGATTCACCACTTGAGAGTGGGTGAAATGATATAACAAGTTCTTTCTCTGCACTGGCGGTAAACCGTCCAGGGGTAATTAATAAGAAATAAACAAGTAGTTGCAGCAATAACATGGGTTGGATTAGTACTACTAAATCACAACCTTACAATTCAAAAGACTGCAAAAACAAGTATTACAATGATAGAGAAATACGACTAGAAGAGAAGAATGAAATCTAATGATGTTCCTTAACTCTCCAATGATAGAATTATGATCAAAAACATAAATTATATGAATTTGATATAAAATCTGAGTTCTGGAATTTCTTATCAGCAAACTGGAAATCAATAAAATATTCATAACTCACTCAATATACCTCCGTTTTGCGTGAAACGAAAGCCAAAGTGCTGATGGAAGATAAGCGCCTAAACTCAGATAATGAAACAGCAACAAAAACTCAGCAATTATTTCTTTGCATGATTCCCAATGCACCAAGAATGGTACGGCCTCCTTGAGGGGCGATTTTGCAAGTAAAAATCAGAAACACCAAAATAAAATCTGCAAGTTGGTAGAAGGGGTCGCCCAAAACAGAGGAACTGAATTCCAAGACACCCAGAATGAAATAAAATTCACTCACAAAGCTGTATGTAAAATCGACTTTCAGCTATGGTAGCATCAGCAACTTCAAAACTGGAAAATATCATCAAAACTTCATCTGTTGAGCTCAATCTGCTAGTCTGATTTGAGAAGCAGCAAAAGGCCAATTAGGTGTTGTCTTTCAAACACGAAATTGGATAAGAGGCTTGGAGGTAAGCTTTCCTCGAAGCAATAATTCAATTGTCACTCCGACAGCATAACTTTAGCATAAATTTCATGGATCCCAATGCTGAAGCAAAGCATTCATTTTATAGAAGAGTAGAAGACTCTTCAATTCCTCAAGAAGGTACGCCAAGAGTCACATGAGACTCTTCAAATTTCCAAAATAAAATAAACCTTCAAATGGCGTCCCGTTTGCAAGAATATAATTTTCACTTTATTTAAAACAACTCCTCAAAGTATGGCGTCCTTTTTTTCCAAGGCATTTAATACTTTAAAAATAATATTTAAAGCATATGAAGGCGTCCCCCTTCATGACCACCTTTTAACACAACTTTATGAAGTTGTTCTCCTAGGCCAAGGGGTCAACTGCAATTTAAAACATTTAATGCCTTTATTTATGAAATTCACCAAATAAACTTCTAGAAGTCAAAACTTGAATTTAGATAATTGCTCCAACTGGAAAAGTGTTCCCGAAAGATGACAATCTTCATACTGCCAAAATTAGAATTTACTATAAATAGTAAACTCCCTGAAAAGCCATAGAACCTCAGAACTGGAAACCCTAATTTTTCCTCAAACGAGCCTACAGGCTTCTGGAATAGGCTGATGAGTGATAGAACAAATTACTGATGAGAAGGGGACATTACAGTCCGCCCTCCTCGAGATTGCTTGTCCTCAAGCAACTGAAAAGATGAATGCAACAAAATTTGTTCTCCTTCCCACGCGGCATCTTCAATAGGCAAATTCCTCCATCTAACCAAGTATTCCTTGATTGTCCTTCTCCTCAAGGAACGTTCTCTAGTATCAAGAATCTCCTCTGGAATCAACACCAACTGACCTTCCTCATCCAATGGAGGTAATTCTGAAGTAGCCACAACATTGTGTCCAAGTGCCTTCTTGAGGCATGACACATGAAAGACGTTATGCACCTTGCTTTCAGCTGGAAGCTCCAACTCATAAGCAACTTCACCAATCCTCTTGGTGACTTTGAAAGGACCTTAGAAACGTGGCTTCAACTTTTCTGCACCACTTTTCTTGAGAGAAGATTGTCTATAGGGTTGAAGCCTCAAGTAGACCATGTCCCCAACTTCAAAAGACCTCTCAACATGCTGCTGATCAGCATATAACTTCTGCTGATTTTGAACTTGTTGCAGATTTTCCTTGAGAGATTTCAAGATGTCTTGGCTCTGTTGTAAGTTTGTAACATATCCTGTGCTTGTGGAGCTCTCCTAGCACCAAACACTAAATCAACAAAATTAATAGCTTCATAACCATAAAGAGCCATGAAAGGTGACATCTTAATTGACATATGATAAGAAGAGTTATAACAATACTCTCCTAAGTGAAGCCATTTAATCCAAGCTCTTTGCTGTCCTGAAACATAGTTTATTAGGTAGCCTTCTAACCATTTGTTAACAATTTCTGATTGCCCATCTGTTTGTGGGTGATAACTAGTGCTTGGAGTAAGCACTGTCCCACTCAATCTGAAGATCTCTCGCCAAAAAAAACTTAGGAACTTGCTATCCCTATCACTGACAATAGTTTTAGGCAAGCCATGCAAACGGAAGACCTCTCTAAAAAACAACTCAGCCACTTGAGCTGCTGTAAATGAAGTGGTGACAGCAAAGAAATGAGCAAATTTTGTTAGTCTATCAACCACAACAAAAATACAATCTCGTCCTTACACCTTGGGAAACCCCGTGATAAAATCCATTGCAATTCTTTCCCATTTCTGATTTGGAATGGGCAAGGGCTGTAGCAGACAAGCTGGATAAGAGTGTTCATTTTTATTTCTTTGACAAATCGGACACTCTCTAATGTAGTTCAAGACTTCTTCTTTCAACCCTTTCCAAGTGAATCTTTCACGAATCTGCTTATAAGTCTTGAAAATCCCTTGATGACCAGCAAGGGGAACATCATGAAAAGATTGTAGAATCTTCTTTTTAAGCTGAGATTCATGCACTAAAAAGATTCTATCTTTATAGTAGATTATCCCATCAACCAACTTATACCTTTCATCAACCAAATGACCTTCTAGCAAGCTAGTTGCAAACTGATTTTTAACATAATCAGTAGCAATTAACTCCTTCCAATCTGCTGATAACTCACAGAGTGACTGCAAATGAGGCCTTCTTGAAAGAGCATCAGCCACTACGTTATTTTTCCCTTTGACATATTCAATGTCAAAGTCATATGCTTGGAGCTTACTTACCCACTTATGCTGCCTTTCATTCAAATCCTTTTGGCACATAAAATGTTTAAGACTATTGTGGTCAGTCTTAACAACAAATTTACTTCCCACCAAATATTAACGGAATTTAGACAAAGCATGCATGATGGCAAGCATCTCTTTGTCATAAATGGAATAAGTTTTTTCTGCTCCTCTCAACTTCCGGCTCTCGAAGACAATAGGATGTTTGTTCTTGAAAGCTCAGTTCAAGTAAAAATGACACTCAAAAGAAAAATCGGGCTTTTAAGTTGCAATTACAAGTTACTTTTTCATCAAAATCGGGGTTTTTGAAAGCATTTACAAGTAACTTTATTAAAATCGGGCCTTTTAAATCATTTTGCAAGTAATTTAAAAGGAAGCAGAACTTTTTAAGACAATTGCAAGTGAAATAAAGAAAATCGGGCCTTTTTGATCCAATTGCAAGTAAAATAAGTGAAAATTGAAAAAGGTCGGACCTTTTGGAGTATTTGCAAGTTATTCAAATGAAATCAGGTCTTTTAAATGTCATTGCAAGTAACTTAAATGAAAAAGTAACTTGCAATGAAGCTTTAAAATTCCTATACTTGCAATATAACCAAAAAGTTCCTAAAAAGGTTTTAAAAGAAAATAAATACAAAAGACTTGCAATAGACAAAAAAAGTTCCTATCGTTGACTTGCAGTGAAGCTGGAAATCTCCAACTTGCAGTGATGTTAGAAAAACCCGAATTTGACCAAAAACACACTAAAAATGACTCAGAATTTCACGAAAACGGACGAGAATGTGTAAAAAGTGGTAACCCAAAGGACTATAGAGCTAAAATTGAGATTTGCTGATCTTTGCACCTCGTAATACATGCCTTAGAAGAGAAAAACTTCAAATTTTATCAAAATTTCGATTGGTTATCCCAATTTTTAACAAGTCAAAAATTAGGGACAACAAGTAGAAAAATAAAAATATGAAAGAATCCATGCAAATGGATTGTGGATGGAGCTATGGATCAAATTGGAAAAAGATTACAGGTATGTTGACAAAGTTGTTCAAGTATAAGGGTTCATATGTGAAGAATGATAGAAATCAAGAGAGATTTAAAGGTTTGAGAAATGTGACTAATATTGTCTTGTAAGACATTAAGAAAAATGGAAAGCTGTATAGATAGCGAGAAGACTTTGAGTTTGAAGTTTTGAAGATCAAAGTTTGAAGGACTGTCGCAACAGTTGGAAAGAATTGGTGAGATTTGATAGTAAGAAGATCTGCAGATCTTGAAGATGGTTTGATTTTATTATGCTGAGTGAGTTTGAAGAGTTGGTTGCAGAGTTGAAGATGAAGGTGCATGAAGACACCAAGTTGAATCGTCATCATTGATGATGTGATAGAATTAAGTTCTTGCAGAAGAATGCAATAGCATGAGAAAGAGTACTTTCCAAAAAAGAAAAAAATTGAATTTGAATTTTGCAGATCAGAAGATCGGTTGACAAGTAAGTTGACAAAAGAAGTTTTCAAAGACAAAGAAATTTGAGTATTGTGAATGCTGAAGCATATGTGTTCGAAATTAAGGGGGAGTGTTGGAATTAATTTCTTCCACATGTGAATAGAATCACATTTGGAAATCTGATGAAGATAAGATTGTCAGGAATCTAATATTCTCCACCATCTGAAATCAGATTTACCTCCACCAACTGCAATAAGATTTGATCTTATCTACTGCAGATGTCACATCCACACAAGATATTTTCATACTTATTTATTCCTGTTCACCGTCTATGTTTAGCTGACATATATGCATCTATAAATAAAGATGCTTGGAAATGTAACTGTGTATGAGAGGCAGATACAGATTTGATCAATGCAGATATTTTTGTATTCTGTATCAGCAATGTAATCAATAATATATGTTGTATGCTACAGTATACGTTTATCTCCAACTCTCTGCCTGTGATGTTAGTTGTTTTCTGCATTTTGTTATTTCTCTCCGATCCTTCAAAATGCATGTCCATTTTCTGGAATAAAAAATGAATGCAGCATCTCAGAAAATATTACAGCTGTCCAGTTCCTATCTCCTATCCTCAAAAACTCTCTATAGATGCTAACATATAGAATTTTGTCTTAACATTAGCTAAAGTTGTACCACAAACTCCCCACTCCCAACATCTTTGGATACTTTGATGCTAAAAACTAATGTAGATTTTCTATAAACCTGCAAGTTACTTTTCCAATTTATGGCATGTTCCTGAAATTCAACACTCTGCAACTTGAAACAAAAATGACAGAAGATAGGGAAGAAATCTTAGCAGGAAAGTAAGACAGACAACACAATTAAATGCATGCCCATTTTCTAGAATAATTTTTTTTTCAAAATGTATGCAACATCTCAATAAATATTACAACAGCCAACAAAAAACTCAACAGCATTGCTCCTATCTCCTATCCCCCGAAAACTCTACCTCCAACAAAGAGTTAAAGAAACAAAAAAGCCAACAACCACGGCCACAAAATGGCTGTTACAAAACAAAATTCTAAAAATAGCTAAGCTACCAGAGTCCCAAGAATAGGTGGGAAGTGGGAGACACATCAATAACAGGAAGTTACATCAGTAAGGGATGTATGTGCTTACACTATCCTCTTCCACATCCATTTACCACACAAAATTTAATGCCTGTTTGGTGTTGCACTGAGTAGAAGCATGATGAAACCCCAGCAGTAGAACCATGCATGGCAACTCGCCACATGAAGAATAACAACTGTGGCTTACCACCTACTTAATTGTAATCAAATCTACAACATTCAATGCTTGTTTGGTGTTACAGTAAATAGGAACATAATGAGACCCCTGCAGTAGAAACTGCCACATGAAGAATAAGTGAGTGTGATTAATTCTGATTAATCTTACATTGTGAAAGACCAACATCTCTACTGATAAGGAGCAGCACACAAAATTAAAAAATTAGCATATAGCAGATGAGGACGAGGTCCATTCTCATTTGTTCCAGAACTCACTGAACACTTGTATCTCCTCTCCCATGATACCAAATTTGTTTTTTCTTGAAAATTTAATTTTAGTTGGAAGGTTTCTGCCCTCCCACATGACGGAGGGATTAAGCTACTGAAGCATGCCAACTGAATTTGTGGTGCACTTCAGTTGACATGCATATATACTGGTGGAGGGCAAATAAAGAAGACAAGACAGTGCAAACTTGATTTGTGGTGCACCTTTCAAAACATCAACCTGCAAGTGCATGCACTGTAAACAAAGGCACATAAACTCATGTATCACATTTGAATCTTGCGGAATATTAAGCTTCTCTTAATTATCATTTTTCAATTTCTCCTCTATTATTGTTCTGTTTGGAGGACAACACAGACCACCAGTCTACACCTTGCTTTTGCAATCATTTAGTTGCATTAGCCAAACTTTTGTTCCCTTCCATGCTCTAAAGGTCCAATATCGACTCCAAGCAAAATATCCATATAAATCTCCATTCAGCTTGCCAGGTATCATTTTTCCTGTCCCTAGGCAAACGATTGCACTACCTACCTGCTTCCATTCAAGTCATAAGACATACAACAGAGATACATATTCTGCTACACCCTTTTAACATATTTTCTATACACTTTTAACATTACCATAGGATGAACTCCTATTCATTATGAATGTGTGGTACCCCCCAGCCATATCAATGAACCTATCCATTGCCCACCGAACAATTTTATCAGTCCAGAAATTTGCCCACAATGAAGTCACCTTCCTGAGAGGCAAAGTTTACAACTGAAACTACTAACTCTTTATCATGAAATATTTTACGACTACGACCAATGAATTCTCATAAAATATTGCCCCATATGGTGTACACTCTGGAAGCTACTAGTGAGTTTAGAAAAACATTTATAGATTTCTTGATTGGATGCTCCATTAAAGGTGTCTTGGAGGTGATCAAATAATACAATGCAACATCATCTAAGGCAGTTACCATTTACTTCCTTTCTAAAAACATACAACCAATTTATACAATTAAATTTCTTTGGGCCTGTTCATTAATAAAATTTCAAATAGTCCATGAGCCGATTCCAAAAACATTAGACCAATTTATACGATTAAATTTATTTTAGGCCTGTTCATTAATAAAATTTCAAATAGTTCATGAGTCGATAGCCTAGTGGAAGGAGCTGCATACAATGAAGATGGCACAATTTCAAGTCCAGTGGGGCTTGGTCACCTGCAATGCAACAGTGAAAAAATGAATAAATGTAGATGAAGCTACCTATCCTCCACATCAAAAAGGATTTTTCAATAAATACGCACTTTCAGAAGATTTTCTTATGCATATTAATTTTCATTTCAATCTTTGTTCACTGTTAAAATGAGGCTGGAGGAAATTATGCTAGATGTTAAGGTTCAGTTTCTTGAGCTTTTTCATATAATTGAGGGGATGAAATAATTAAACAATATACATTACACAGAGAGAATACCCTGGTCCACACAAGGGATCCCATATATCAAACATAGAGTGCTAGTTAGCCTGAGATTTAAATATTATGCAACACTTAATTTTTAGTTTCAAGTATTTTACATTTGTTACTGAACTTCCTTTCACGGTCTTGATTAGCAACTGTAACTTTCTGTACTTGGGAGTTCTATAATTTTTTTCATTCTTTCTTTTGTTCTTTCACAAGGTTAAATCCAGTTCCAATCATAGGGAACCCTCCCACATTATGTTGAGCTCGTCATTTCTGTTGTATGTAGTATGGTACTACCAAAGCCCATGAGCAATATGCAAAATCATCAGTTGTGGTTAGTTCTTGATTCAGGAGTTTCATCCATTTCCATCAATTAAGATATTAAAGCTTTGAAGAAATAAGTTAAACAAAGCATCTTTGATTCCCTTGGAGGTTTTTGGCTTCTTGTACCCCAAAATTAAAATTTTTGTTACGCTTAGACATTTTGAAGAAATGAGTAAAAGTCTTGTTAAAACTATCAAAATGGTCAAAATTTGGGTTTGCATGTCTTGCATGAGGGGTAAGAATGAAAAATTTCCAAAATATGACGATCTAGGTCTGCTAAGAGCGACCTAATCTACAAAACCCAGATCTCAGTTTTTCATCCCTACTTTTTAGGAAAACTGTTATTTTTAGAAATTTTCTAAAAATAGTAACTTTTTCTAGGTTTCTTTCGAAACACATACTGACAAAACTTTCTAAAAATAGAAAGTTTGTCTGCCAGGGTCCAAACTGATTTTGATTGGTTCAAAATACTTCCATATCAGGCTGGTGCAGTCAAAATCTCAAAAAGATCAGTTTTGCGCTAGTGGGTCTATTCTGCTTTTTTTTTAGAAGCATATTAGGAGCTTTGAAGTCATCAATGGAGGTCATTCAACTGCCAGGCGTCAGATTCAACACTCAAGCACTGAACAAAAGGTGAGTTGACGAACATGCATGAAGAATGAAGGAAGTTGAAATCTATAAAATTTTGACTAACACTGCTTGACATGGGCGCCCTAGGAGAAGATAGGCGCCCATCTTTTTAGGGCATCAGATGATGAAATTAGGGTTTGAGCTCTCAAGCATAGTTGTTCAGAATCCTCCCAGTTTCGCAACAAATCCGACAGTGCAGTCATCGGATCATCCAGTCACCCGGAATTCGAGATCAAATAGGGAAGTTTCAAACAGAAGACAAAATGAAAATCATGAAAATGTTTGAAAAGTTTCTAAGTCTAGGAACTTTCAGTGCCCCTGGTGAAGAAGGGTGCCCAAGCTTTTGGAGGTCTAAACAGATGAATTTTCCAGTAAAGCTTGCAACATGATTTCTCCTGAATTGACTGAGCTTTCCAACGAGATCAACAACACATCAATCCAAGTTGTTAGTCACTAGATGTAGCAGGCAGAACAAAGGATCTAACAAGAGCCAAAAAATTGAAAAGCAGAGAAGAAAACTCCAAAATGGCTAACTTTGGTGAAGTTGGGCGCCCCAGCTTGCCAGGGGAGCCCAAGCTTTTGGTGCCTTAGATTCAACTTTCTGACAAGGTTCCTCCTAGAAGATCCCTCTTAGAATCTCCTCAGCTTCGCAACGAGCATAACCATTAGTCTATCCAATGCCTGGAACTTCAAATCTGACAAGATCGTCTGTAGAAGAGAAGTTGATAAAAAACAAGAAAATATTCTAAGTCTGATCAAGATGGGCACCCCTGGAGAAAAAAGGCTCCCAAGGTTTTGAGGTCTGAAACGATGGAATTTGTCAACGCAGCCTCAAAGATCACCTTGTCAGAATCAATTGAGCTATCCAACGAAGCAGTCAGCCAGTCAATCGAATCAACGTAGCTCCCGGAATTAGGACTTCATCAGAAGATCAAAGGGAAATGAAGAACTTGAAAATCATGCAAAATGGCTAACACTGTGAAGGTTTGGAGCCCCTGGAGGAAATAGGCTCTCATAAATTTGAAGGTAAAAATGAAGTTTTTAGCCAGAAGTGCCTCCAGGGTGACCTTCTCAGAATCAGTCAGGCTACACAATGAATCATCCAGCTCGCTCGTCTGATCAATCTAGAAGCCGAAGATCAAGGTCAAAGAAGGGCTTCAAAATTGTGAAAAGTTGAAAATTTCCAAAAAATGACCAACTCTGGGAGAAGCTGGCGCCCCTAGCCAAGAAGGGCGCCCGACTTGTCATGCTTTAGCCAAATTTCCAAAATTTTCAAAATTGCAAGTTGAAGTGAATGTCCAAGTTCAATGCATGAGAAGGTTGTAGGGTTTGCATGGATAAAAACAAAGAAAGCAGAGCTATTTCAAACCCTAAGTCTATTCAAGATGTCTCTTCAATGCAATTTTCATCATTATTGCAGGTGGCGTCCAAAGGAGTAGAAGAGCAACAATTTTGAAGAAGTTATTTCATGATTCAAGAACTCAAGTTTGTTGATTCTTCATCAAATTTCTCAGACCAGCAACATAAGCCCTTGCTTTTTCATGCTTTTTCATCAAGAAGATCAAATTTTTGAAGGAGAAGATCAAAGATTTTTAATTTTCAGCCATCTGGGTCTTTTCATCTCATTCTTTTGAAGAATTTTTGAAGATTTTTATCAAGTTGCAGCAGCTGCTTTTTCTTTGCATGCCAGTGAAATCTTCAGTGTTTGCAAATTTTGATCACCTGGGTCCTCTTGAAACAGTCTTCTAAAGAAAACCCAAATCTCAGCTTTTTTCAAGAAAATTTCAGATTCTAGGGTTTGCTGCTTTTTTTATCAGCCTTCAATATTTTTCACATCTGATCAACCGGGTTCGTTCCAAATGTGCTTCTGAACAAAACCTAGGTGCCAGCTATTTTCAAGAAAATTTGAAGAAATTAGGGTTTGCTACTTTTTCAGTCTACACTCAAAATTTTCAAAAATAGATGATCTGGGTCTTCTTGTAACGAAATTCTGAACAAAACCCATGTCTCAGAAAAAATCTTGAAAAATTCGTCCCTTTCAAGAAGAAAACCAGCAAGCTAAAATTAGAAAGTTGTGCAAAACTTGTCTGAATATAGTCGAGTTTACTGTCAAAATTCAAGTTTCTCAGCATGCAGTACTCTCCCATGGGATTCAGAACCAAGTCAGTATTGTATCTTGCAGCCCAAGCCCGACGATGTTGAGAAGTGCTTTTCAAATGACACCACGGACAAAAAACTTCATCATCTCAGCTGAAGAGCATGAAAGGGTGTGATATGAGCTAAAAGGGAAGGTATCGGAAAAGGGTTGTGCAATACTCTTCCATTGGAAATCAAAAGTGTCAGAAGCATAAAGTTGCAGAGCCCCCAAGTTATCAATTAGTGAGTCATCTTTTGGGGCAGCGATGTTGTTCAAGAATAGAACTCATAAAGCAGCCAAAGAAGTGAAAGATTCTCTAAGTTTGATCACAGATGGCAAAGAGATCTTGGAGAATCGGAATATTGGCTTAGATAGTATCAATGCACCTAACCGGGACACAGTTTCCTTCTTTTTAGCGGATGCGATTGAGATTCAAAGCGGATTTCATCTAGAAGCTTTCTTTCGGCATTCTTTCTATTCTTGGAACGATTCTTATCCATTCTTTGAAGAAGAGAAAGAAGATAAATTGTAATAGTTGGCGTTTCCTGCTTTTCTTGCTTTCTTAGGTGTTAGATGTTATCTTCTTTCTAGATTTAGAAATAAAGCTTACTTGTTGAGCAAGCCCTAGATTGTGAAAGCAAGGAGATTTTAGGGTTCCCTACTCCTCTGCTTGCCTATAAATAAGAACCTTTGCTCATTAGTTTCCTTTAACCATGATAGTGATAACAAAACGTTGAGTGCCTTCTTATTGTTATTCAGTGTTGTTCAGAATGGTTATTGTGATAGAAAATTGCGAGCCTGTAATGCAGCAATTTGTTATTCAAGTGTTGGTCAATTGTTTTATGATAGTGAATTGTTGAGTCTCTTTTAGCCAACAAGTAGTTATTGTAATTGTTGTTCCTATTGTGTAAGAACAAGTTTTGCAAGCCTCTTTAGCTGCAAGCTCTTGTTCCAGGCATGTGTTTAGTAGATTTTGTTCCAGAAGTTTGAGAAATAAAATCATGAGCCTCCTTTGCCTTGGTATAATGTCTCAGATTTCCGTTATATGTGTTATGCTTTTGTGATCTTAATTTCAGCTTGCATTGAAGTGTGTAGATGTATGTTGAGAAAGAGTTCTCTTAAGCCTTTGTCAGAGAATCAACTTTGTTCATTTCTAATTCTCTTGCTCTGCGTATTACTTGAGATATTAGAAACGTCATTAGCTTAAGTTAGTCGTAGTTGGAATTCTTAAATCATAAAATCTCAGCTACGACGCTTGAGTTTTATAAACCTTGTGCTCTTAGCTAATAAAAAAGATAGGCAACTTAGTTTTAGTTTACTTTCTTAAACACCATCAGCAAGAGGGAGCTTCCCCTCCTAATTTGAAGAGCAGTTTATCTGTGCATAGCTGTCTGTTTCAAATTCACATTCCAGAGGTGCGAATTTAAACGCCAACATGGCTCAAGCAGGTAGAGATTGAATATGCGGTGAAGCACATGTCCTACCATATTAAGCTGAAGCTCAACACAAATGACAATGAGGGAGAATATGAATATACAAAAAGTTGACATGTCACTATTTCTATGTATTTTCCTTGTAGTGCTACACCCTTGAATGAGGCCTGCTCTATGATATTCCGTTATCTTTTTAGATGAGTTACAATTTTTTAATAGAAAGACTTAACTTTCACACAAACCCTTTCGCCTAATTCTTTTTTCCTCCTTACAGGCCTCTTTTGCTTTGTTATTAGTATCATGGTAAAAATTTTAATTTATGGTTTACGATAAAGCTTTACTGTTGCCAATAACAGCTCCAAAGGCCCTCTTCCCATTGGTAGTACAAGAGAACGTTATGATAGAATACATACTCTTTTCCTTGGCAAGATGGGAAGAAGCTCTCTGCTATTTGAGAATGATTAAACTTCAGGATTATCAGTAAGCATCTTTGAGTTGGGTTATAGAAACCATGCTAAATTTTTGTTTGCTCAGATGGTGTACCTGCACTGCAATTTGAAATCCTATTTTTGGATTTTATTTTTTGGCACTTTTAGTGAATAAAGTTGTTGTCTTTTTTTATTTTTAGGGCACTTTAGGGTACCTATTTTTCTACTAGGTGGCCGCATGCCTATTGTTAGTAGATTTTCTTTAGGCATTTTTGTCATATTTTTAAGGCTATAGTACCTGCTGCTGCAATATCTATGTTAAGTTTTGTTTTATATGGGGCAGCTGGATATTTTTAGGTCAAATTTTGGTGATTAAAAAATTCTAAAAATAAGTAGATTTTGTGTGCCTAGTTCTTGGGTTATTTATTAATCTTCTGTGTCACTATTTTTTGTTATTAAAAAAACTGCAGAGAGGTGCTGCTGAGGTTTTCCAGAATAATTGATATTTTTCCAGATTGCAGGCATATTTTGATTTCAAAGTGAATTGTTTGCTTTTTCCATATTTTCAACTTTTTGTGTATGCAAGTTAGGGCACTCCTGTTTTGGGTTTGATCTAAGTTTAAGTTGGACAATTTTTGTCAAACACTAGAGTGCAGAATCTGCATAACATGTGAATTTTAAACAAACCAATGTTTCTCCAAGTTTCAGGGATGGGGAGACATAGACAGGGATGGCTATGGAATACAAATTGCAATTTTTTTCTATATTTTGGCTACAATACTTGGGTATGCTGGTACAACAAAAAAAATGGTGTTGGGTACATTTTAAGTATGTTTGTACAAAAATCATATAAAAATTATATAAAAATCATAAATATATACATTTTTTCATAGTTACCAGCTATGTTGTCGGATCCTTTGGGCACTTGGCCAGAATTGGGTCCGGTTCAAATTGGATCCTTGTACTGTTCCGGGTCGCTAGCAGGTCCAAACAGGGCACGAGAATACCCCGCCTAGTTCCTTTGGGGCAAATCCGAGGCGAACCCACAGAGAGCCCATCCGTGCAACGGTGGACATGGTTTCTTTTTTAAAAAAATGCTTTTTAAAAAAAAAAAAAATTGGAGCTGATTTGATTGGGCACCATCATCAACCCTAAAAGTGACCTATAAAATACATAAAACACCCAAAAAAGTCCATTTTATTTCATTTCTTTTTGCAAACAACAATATCATTCAAAGAGGTTGTACATTCATATTTGCTTGTTGGATCAACAAAGAGAGTTGAAGATTGATCTTTGAAAGCTCTACAATGATCACATTGTCATTCCTACACATTTAAGAGTGTTCATTGGCTTCCAAGAGGATCATAGAAGGAATTTTTTGCAAAGAGGTAAGTTTTTTCAAAATTTTCCTCCATTTTTGTTTTACAAACATAAAAAAATTTATTTTCTTTGTTTATCTATATTTTTTCCATTCTTCTAGGAATGTATCAAAGATTCAAAAGAGCTAGGTTTTGTATATCTATTTTTTGTATTCAATTTTTTGTTTTTGTTTTGAATGTGTTTGCAAAATTTCTTGCCATAGGAATCACAATGACAACTAGTTCTAGCTCCACGACTAATCTTAATTTCAAAACAGATCTGAATTCTCCTCTATGGAAATATGTTCAAATGATACAATTCCACATGGTGGGGGTTACATTTGGATTTGCAATGGGTGTGATGTTAGATATTCTAGTTCATATAGTCGGGTGAAAGCCCATTTGTGTGGAATACCTGGGCAAGGCATCAACCCTTTCCCTAGAAAGAATGGCATAGTTGTGCCATCAAAGACAGTGATAGAATATATTATGGAGCACGAACAAGCAGATGAACATGCAAGTCATAAATCAAGTCACCCCTTAATAAAAAAAGATCAAAGGGAATTTAGCCCCCATCTAATCCCAATGTTGTAGTAGAAAAACATCCATTTTTGGCCACTCCTCATCTTCAAAGTGAACAACCCATTACAAACAAAAGACCAAAGGGACCTTTGGAAACTGCATTTCAAAATAAGAGTCGAGACATTTTCGACCAATATGTAGCAAAATGTACTTATGCAAATGGATTGGCTTTCAATGTTGTTCGCTCTCTATATTGGAAAGAGATGTTGAAAAAAGTTAATGAAGCTCCAAAAGGGTACAAGGGCCTAGGTTACGAAGTGTGGCACCATATTGGAAAGAGAGGTCAAGATTGTTGAAGATTCATTGCAGCCCATAAGGGATTCAAGGGCTGGGACAGGTGTGTCCATTGTTTCAGATGGGTGGAAATATGCAAAAAATCGGCCCTTGATCAATGTCATAGCCCTAAAGGGGTAATGTTTCTGAGAGTCGTGGATTGTGAGGGGCAAGTGAAAGATGGCCAATTTATTGCGGATATTCTCATTGCAACCATTGAGGAAGTGGGACCCGTAACATTGTTCTAGTCATAATGGACAACACAAAAAATTGTAGAGTTGTTGGGTTGTTGATCGAGGAACAATATTCACATATCTTTTGGACACCTTGTGAAGTCCACTCACTCAATCTTATGCTACAAAATATTGGAAATAAAGTTGATCAGATCAAAGAGTTGTATGCAAAGGTTGAGGACATCCAATTGTTCATCACCAACCACCACATGTCTCAAGGCATTTTTAGATTATTTTCAAAACTGAACCTATTCAAGGTAAGTGAAGTAGTATGAAATTTTACATTTTTATAGTTTGATTGTGTATTCTAATTCTCTTTAAAGTTTATTTTTAAATTTTAATTATTTTATTTTTATTTTTAATAGGTTGCGGAGACTCATTTTGCCTCTAACACAATCGTCTTGAGACGACTTGTGAAAGTTAGAGAGGCACTTTCTAGCATGGTGATTAGCCATAATTGGTCTATATGGTGCCAAAGCAACATTGACAGGGCAACAAAAATTAAGCAAATAATATTAGATGACTCATGGTGGGATCATGTGGAGTATCTTATTAGTTTCATCGAGCCCATTTTGAGCATGATTCACTATATTGACATGGACAAGCCTTGCATTGGAGAGATATATGATGGCGTCGAATCAATGATTGAGAAGATGAAGAGCATCATAAATGCGAAAGAGAAAGACCCTGAGGAGACTTTCTTCAAACAAGTGCATGCAATTGTTGAAGAAAGATGGAACAAAATGACCACCCCATTACATCTTCTTTCCTTTGCATTGACTCCAAAATACTACAATACAAAGATTCTTTTTGTGCTAGGGAAGGCTTCCCCCATATAGAGAATTTGAAGTGGTTGAAGGGTACAAGGTAGCATTTCGTAGACTCTTCTCTAAAATTGAATTGCAAGATATAGTCATGAATGAGTTCATTGATTTTGTGAACTCAAATTGTCGAAGTATTGAGGCTCTTTGTGATAGGTTTAAGAAGGATGCTCATAGTTGGTCGTACTTCCATGTCCAATTATTCCAACACTTGCAACCCCTCACAATCAAAGTTTTATCACAAGTTTAATTAATTTTTACTTTTTAGAATTTAGTCCTGTTGGCTTTTAAATTCGCACCTCTAGAATGCAGATTTGAAATGGACAGCTATGCACAGTAAAACTGCTCTTCAAATTAGGAGGGGAAGCTCCCTCTTGCTGATGGTGTTTAAGAAAGTAAACTAAAAACTAAGTTGCCTATCTTTTTGATCAACTAAGAGCACAAGGTTTATAAAACTCAAAGTGTCGTAGCTGAGATTTTCTGATTTAGAACTTCAACTACGACTAACCTACGCTAAAGACGTTTCTAATTTCTCAAGTAATACACAGAGGAAGAGAATTAGAAATGGACAAAGTTTGATTATCTGACAAAGTGCTTTAAATAAACTCTTTCCCAACATGCACCTACTTACTTTCAATGTAAGCTGAAATTAAGATCACAAAAGCATAACACAATAAACGTACTTAGACAAACTCTCCTATCAACGTACATCTACTTACTTTAAATGTAAGCTGAAATTTAAGATCATAGAAGCATAACACAATAGACAGAAACTTGAGACATTATATCGAGGCAAAAGAGGCTCAGGACTTTATTTCTCAAACTTCTGGAACAAAAGATTACACTAAACACATGCACGGAACAAGAAATTACAGCTAAAGAGGCTTGCAATCTTGTTCTTACACAAAGAGAACAACAATTACAACAACTACTTGTTGGCTAAAAGAGACTCAACAATTCACTATCATAAACACAATTGAACAACACTGAATAACAAATAGAAGACACAATAGGCTCAGCGTTTTGTTATCACTAGCATGGTTAAAGAAAAATAATGAGCAAAGGCTCTTATTTATAGGCAAGCAGAGGAGTAGGGAACTCTAAAATCTCCTTGCTTTTACAACTAGGGCTTGCTCAGCAAGCAAGCTTTATTTCTAAATCTAGAAAGAAGATAACATCTAACACCTAAGAAAGTAGGAAAAGTAGGAATGCCAACTATTACAATTTATCTTCTTTCTCTTCTTCAAAGAATGGATAAGAATTGTTCCGAGAATAGAAAGAAAGTTGAAAGAAAGCTTCTAGAAGAAAGCAGCTTTAGATTTCAATTACCTTTGCTAGAAAGCTGGAAATTGTGTCCCGATTCGGTGCATCTATACCATCAATAGCAAAGTTGCACTTTTCTAAGATATCCTCTCCATCTGCAATTGATCTCAGGAAATCTTCGATCTCATTGGTTGCTTTCTCGAACTTTGCTGACATCATGGAAATGTGACTCATGCCACCATCACTATTGCGAACAACACTCTGAAACTGATTTTGCACTTCATCAAGTCTGATATAGGAGTTGTCATCATGATGACACCGAGTTGGAATCTCTGTGATAAACTCATTTACGAACAAGTAAGCCTCAACTACCCTTTCCCTGTATGCAATGAACTCCTCAGCTATCCTCTCATAAGTCTTCACCTTGAAGACATGACGCTCTTTCCATGCAAGAATCTGCCTCTTGTGTTCTCTTGAGGCTGTAGCACCATAGGTTGTATTCAAATCAGCAATTATGATTTCATGTCTAGGCTTTACCTCTGCCATTGACTGTTCAAACCCTTGAAGGCCTTGACGTAAGTCGTGAGCATTATTCCTCAACTGAACCATTTGTGTAAGGATTTCTTTCCCTTTGACAATAAAACCTTTTACCCATTCTTGAGTTTGTTTTCCGCATATCACCAGTTGCCTTAACTGTTGGTGATCAGCTGGTGTCTCTAATACCTGGGGCAGCAACTAAGTGGCCTGTGAAGTACTTGTTGATGTGTTTTTCATGACCGCACCAAACAGCGGAACAAAGTTTCCCAACGGATACCCTATTCCCTCTTGAACAAAGTATTCAACATGCTAAGATTGCAAGTAAGATCATGTTTTCAACTCCAAGGTTCCTTTAATGCGAATAGGCTCAGTTTGGTTGATGTGTTTTGTTGTGTTCTTACGAGGGGACTTACGCAATTGTTCAGGGTTCTTGCAGTTAACAGTCGGTGTATGCTTTGAAAGGGATTCTTGCGTGTATGATTTGGCAATATAGTTCGTTTTCCTAAAACTAATCAGATATATGCGGAAAGCAAAGAGTATAGGGCCTAAGAAACTTATGTTCTATTCTAGATGCAGGATATGTGGAGCTTCGTTTCAATAGAATTCAACCAAATTTCACCTAGCCTCGCATCGGACAGCCTCGGTAAAATTGGTGCAATCTTCAAAGGGATAGCAAAGGATGTTCAAATCGTAATTTGGCATACATACACCATCAAAACGACACATATAGGTATACAAATCACAATTGAAATTAAACTCAAAATGATCTCTAGTGCACCACACAAGGCGAACTTATCATCAACAAGCCGCTAGTGGTATGGAATAAAGTGAAGCTACCTCAATAAAACACCACACACCAAAGTAAACTACTTGCATGAAAATTACGCTACTTGGATTCGAAAGGAAGAAGAGACCTTGCTAGCTATCCATGACAAGACGAATTCCACCATCAATGAAAAGATCTATTATCATGAAAAGTGTTACACAACAATCTCCACAAAAGTTTTCAAAGGGAAAACTTTCTTTCTTCTCCAATATGCAAAATGTCTACAATGCTCTACTATGCTCTACTCTCTAGCTCTAGCTCTAATGCTAATGTCCAATCTCTAATGTCTACTGTTACAAATGAGGGGGACTCCCCCTTTATATAGCTAGCCAAGTCCCAAAAGACGGCTAGGGTTACAATCAATAGAGTGGCTAGAATCGTGCCACCTCAGCCCTAACCCTAAAAACTGCCAGAATAGGGAGTGGTACATTAAATGAATCAAAGATTCCCACTCACTCCCAAAAATATCAAAGGCAATAAATGCCCACAATCAGTCTTCTAGAAGATCCTCGTCCAACAGCGTGTTCCCATTGTCCTTCTCTCTGGCTGCAAACTCAATAAATCTGCCAAGCACGGCCTCAACTTCCTGAACTGAAATGGGTGGAACACAATCTAGCTGAAACTCTAACACGGTGACTGAATGCTCGTGCCTCGTACAAGACTTTCTCCAAGCAATCAAAGAATCCTGTGTGTTCTGAATCAAGGTGGAGAAGGTAGAAGTATTCTTGAAATCATCTTGTACAAAGGTCTTAACATCTGAAAAGAAAGGCACCAACAAACCCCTCAAATTATCAACATTTACTTCATCTGGATTCAACTGCCTAGCAAATATGGCCTCAAAGGTATTCTGAACTCCATCAATGATATTGGCCATGGCCTTATGTACCCTGGCTGAATCCGCCTGTGCCGCGTCGAAGAAGCCACGTCCCGTGATTGCTGAGGAATACCATCTAGAGAAGTCGTACCTGTCATTCTCCTGAATGATACCTCCGTCAATCAGCAATCGCAACGGAACATGCCTCAACGCTTCAAGACGCTGAATTACTTTACTCTGATAGATAGAAGAGTCACCCCAAGCATGATCTACCGCCTCCATCCGTGCCAAAATACTAGAGGCTTGCTGAAAAGCAGAAGCAAGGTCCTCCATAAACTTTTTTGTCTCAGCACGAACTCCTGTGACCCACTTGTCCGCCTCCTATGCCATTTTTCCTAACTCTACCAAGGCACTGATCGACTCCCTGGGTATCTCTGCTGGAGGTTCTATCACTGGGATGTCCTGCCCTCGAGAACGAGACATCTGCTACATATATCCTATCAAAGCCTTGTGTTCTCTTTTCAACTTCTTATACTTCCTTTCTTTCTTGAATAACCTATCTTTGAGGGCAAGGTAGGAGTTATCACACTCCTCCACAATCTGCGCACCAGTGGGGCGTCCTAAATCCAAAGTAGTGACCACATAATTCTCAGGCACTGCTTCATTTCGGTCACACTCAACTTGTGGCACAGCAACGTGAAGAGTACGGGAACCATCCTCTTCAGTGGATATCTTTGAAAATTTTCTTGCTTTCTTCTTCTGTGGAGGGCACTGATCCTGTTCAAGAATTCTTCCATCTCAACCGCTGGATCAAGCTCCTCACTGGGGCTTCTTCTCATTCTATCCTTAAGCCAATCAGGCACATCATACTGTATATCAAAGGGTTGCTGCTCCTGTGCCTCTACCTCTCTAACTTGCTCAACCTCTACATCATTCTCAGCGAGGCTCATCACCAAGTGGGTCAGAGTGTCTCCTGAAACTACATCATCATCATCATTCATAGCACCTCTAACTCCTGTGAAACGAGGGTCAAGAATAGTCCCTCATCATCCTGCCATCAGCCCTAATAGCTGCGTTCGCCAACCGACTTCTCTCCGCGGAGGCTGAATATTATCCTATACTACCGCACTGATTCAATGCAACCTAATCGGCAAATAAAGAGACCTCCTCAGATACTTGGAGAACGTGTTCCAATGGCGATGCAACTGACTGTGGAGGTTCTGGCGAGTAGGCTCCAGTGAACTAGCTCTTTCCTTTTGGATTCCGGACCTCGTGTGATCTGTTTCTTCCTGCCGGTGGGTGTCCTGTGATCTCCCATCATCAAAGTCGCCAATTGACCTACTCTTCAATCTGCTTACACCTATCAACCCATGCCCTAGTAAATGCAGGACATTAATAGGAAGTGTATCTAAATCAGCAATCAGGTCTGACCAATCTGGAGGTGGAAGTGGAGTATCTCTAACAGCTGCATAATCTGGATGAACAACATCCATATCTTCGTTCACCTGGTCTGGAACCGGCACAACTTCACACTCCCTGAACAAAGTAATCGGCAACCGAGAGAACATCCTTTTCCTTACTTCAATCTCATCACTGCATCAGCCCAATAATCCTCAATGGTGGCCTTATGTTTAAATTCTCTGACAGTACCCATTGATTTATGATGTGGATCGTAGTGCTGTCGGCTAGTATGATATGAAAGAAGTGATAAACATTTACATTTTCAGCCTCTCTAGCTCTGTATTGAGGGACACACCTCATCCGAGTTACCCATGACAACCGGAAATTCTATCCCTCCCTTCTTCTTCTTCTTTTGAATTTTATCAAAGGCAAGCAATTGCCTAGATATCTCTAGCATTAATATTCTATCTGTTGGGTACTTAGGCAGCCTATATGGGTACGATGAGAAACCTTGCAGCCTAATGTAAGAAAACCTTGTAAACTGTATGAACCAGCACCCATACCTTTCAATCAGCTCTTGGGCATCCCTCGAGATTCTGTGATGTAACCGCTCCTGAAGCAATCTCGTGATGTACATGGTGAAGGAATCGTTGACACGCTTGTAGTGAGTTGTGCTCGCCAAATGTAACTGTGGACATGCATCATATATTTTAAACTGGTGGGAGCCACAACCGACAAGTTCCTTGTAAGAGATCCCTCTGTACTTCGTCATATGTGCCAACATATAGATGATGTAAGAGCTCATGTAAAATATCTTCATTCTCCTCAAGCTCAGGAGTTGCTTGTGCAAATTGTCACTGATCATCTCGGCCCAATTGACATAATCCTTCCCTTCTAGCACGAGATTGATGTAGTAAAACATCCAAGGCTCGAAAATGAATGACTGTGGACAACCACCAACTCTGCTCAGCATCATGATGAGATCACAATATTCTTGCTTCAAGTCATCCGCTATGATCTGCTTGGGCAACTTCGTTGGAGAAGGCTTAGGAGTGCTCATCCAGTGAGTGTTAATTGCCTCCGTGCATCTCTCGAATGTAGAAGCGTACATCCGCTCAGCTCGCTCTCTGGATTTGTAAATCATACTTCTGTGTACCGAGATCCCGAAAGCTTCACCAATGGTTGCAGGAGTAAGGTTAGCTAGCACTTGGCCATCTGGTGACATGATCGACCGGTGATCTTTCTCATAATAGTTGGCGCACTCCATCATCAACTCCGAACACTGAATGGCTGGCGGGAAACCAGCCGCTGCATATAACCCACTTCGAACAATATTGTGCGAAGTAGTCGAAGGTCGATGACTTCCAATGCCCAGCATTCTGTTCTTGAAGGTCTCTAGGTTGACGGAGCCCAAGTTGGTGTCTGTCAGCTTGCCCAACTTTGAAATAAACTTTGATTCTGGCATGAATGTCTTGCTCAGCTTTTTGATCACAGCTTGCCTGGATGCACCATTGTCCTTGCCAGTCGTCCTTGCCTCAGCCATCTGCAACATAACAAACATTCATCAGAAATTTAGATTTATAAAATAAGATAAGACATTGTGTAGGGGCTG
The DNA here is from genome assembly GCA_007258455.2 of Sequoia sempervirens. Lineage (NCBI taxonomy): Eukaryota > Viridiplantae > Streptophyta > Pinopsida > Cupressales > Cupressaceae > Sequoia > Sequoia sempervirens. Next base: position 54,728 of record VDFB02379738.1, read on the forward strand.
CAGTCGACTTCAAGAAGCTGCAATAACTTTTCTTATTTGCAAACCTCAACTTCTTCTCTTGAACTTCAACACTTAGAAAGAGCTTCTAAGTAAATTTCAGTGACCTCACTACTCTTCAGCAACTCCAATCTGCAACTTGAACTTTGATAGATTTGTACTTCACATCAGCAATCAGCAATCAGCAAATTCACACTTTGAAAACTCTCAGCAACTTCACTTCTTCAAGGCGTCCCCCTTATCACTGGCAACTACAACTTTCAATCAGCAACAAGTTAAACTCTAGCAATCAGCAAATTCACCTCCCCTTGACTTCGGCAATGGCACCTCCATCAACTCAAGGCGTCCCTCTTCAACAAACTCCAAACTTAGCCAAAATTCGAACTTCAAGCCTTAGCAATGCTTAGCAACACTCTCAAGAGCAAGTCGACTTCTTCAATTGTGAGGAATGAGTGAGAGACTCCTCCATTTTATAGCCAAAATTCGAATTCTAGAAGAAGCCAATTATAGCCAGTACATTCAATTTCCACTACTCCACTTCAAAATTCGAATTCTCCCTCTCTGGTATTTCTGACACTTGTCTCTCGACGTCAGGAATCTTGCTCTTCTAGAAACTTGACTTTGACTGGCATCTTTGAAATTATAAATTTTTTTTAATTTAAATCCATCTTTTTAATTCACCAGCCGAAACTCTGTCACTTGAAATTCGAATTTAACTCTTCATCATCTCTGGAAAATTTATCACTGAAGAATTCAATCAAAATTATCTAGGCAACTTATCTTGAATTCATCATTCTGAGAAATTCATTTTGAAAACACATTTTATTCATCTTGCCTTAGAAAACTTTAGATTCTCCCCTTAGGAAAATTCACAATTTGAGCACTGATTAAATTCTTCACTGAAAAAGTGTTGGCGAAGTGCGGAAGACTTGGAAATCCATCCATCATCGTAAATGTTCAGTAACCAGAAGAAAATTTTCTCCAGAATGCTTCGAATCCATGGGTACCCAACGAACGGGTTCATTTGATTTTTTTAAATTTGAACCTTAGAAAAATATTATTTCACCAAATTAAATCCATCCTTCGCCTGTGATCACCTGTGTTGCTGCAGCTCTAGAAATTTGAGTTCATCTGCATTATCATCCATCTCTGACTTCACTGTTGAGAAAATTTGCCGCTGTTCTAAGAAGAAAACTCATCACCTTGAGCTCCAGGCGTATTTTCTAAGGGAGAAAATATTTGCCCTAGAAAATATTTTAAATCATCACTTGGGAAAGTTTTCCTTAGAAAATTTTATTTGATCTTACTCATCGTTGCCTGGGAGAAAAACATCAACTTCACTCAGAAAAATTTCCATGAGGACGTCTAGCACATTTTATTTCTCACTCACTTCACACTTGAAAGGCAATTTGTCTGAAGTCCCAACGCCTTGGCAATATTTTAATTTTTTATTATTTCATTTTTACTCAACAACTTAGGCGTTTTATGTGTGTGAAGGGGAATATTCATCCTTGCCTTTTGAAAATCTTTTTTATCACCTAGCAAGTTGCTTCACTTCACATTTTAGTTCATCCTTTAGGCGCATAACATTTGAAGAGGGGATTTAAAATCACGCCTTTAACATATTATCTTCAATACTTATCACCTTTGGCGCATTTGAGGCTTGAAGAGGAAAAACGCCTAGCATTCACCACCCTTTACCACGCCTTGAAGTATCTCTTACCTCACTTACCATCTTACATTCACTTTTTACACCTCAATCTAGGCGCATTTAGACATGCAAGAGGGATGACCCTTCGACTTCTCATTTCTTGTCTTCACATGCTTGTTTTGGGCGCATTTAGGAGGGTGAGGAGGACGAATTCCTTGACTTGTTGACTCTCTTCTAACTTGAGCGCATTTTTATGTAGGAGAAGGATAAGAATGTTGACTCGTTTGACCTCTTTGCCTTTTGGGCGCATTTTGACATGTCTAGTGGATGAAACTTATAACAATGCCCTTGGAGTGACCCTTCACCTTCCATTTTTTGTCTTGACATGCATGCATTTGGGCGCATTTTGCCCATGGAGGACAAAAACTTTGACTTCCCTTTGACCTTCTTGCAACTTGGGCGCATTTCACCCCCTGAGAGGGATGGGCGCATTTGGAGGGGGGTGGTGGATATTCAAACTTAGAAATTTTTTCAACCTTTTCCTTCTTCAAGCTGGGCGCAATTCCCCATGCCTACAGGATTAAAGTGTTGACTTTTCTTTGACCACTTGTACTTTGGCGCATTTTGCCCCTGGTGAAGGATAAATTTCATACTTAGAAATTTTCATGCTTGGCATATGCTTGAAGGCACATTTAGGCTAGGCAGAAGGATGAAAGGCGTTGACCTCCCTTTGACTTTCTCAGGCTTGGGCGCATTTTGGCCTAGGTGAAGGACGAGCTTGTAACTTAGAAATTTCCATGCCTCCTCATCAACTGGGCGCATTTTTCCATGTCTACTGGATGAAGTTCCAGACTTAGAATTTTTCTTCGTTTTCGCCAGTTTTTAGGCCCTGCTATTTATAGTAAGTCTTTTGAATTTGCATCTCTGAAGCTCGGAACGACTTGATATTTTGAACACTGCATCCTCATGATCTTGTTGTCCTGTCGACACTGCCATTTTTAGCTGACCTGCTATTTTTAGCCCATTTCTTAAGGTGGTTTACTATAAATAGTAAGTACTTGTTTCTGATAGCTCCACTGCTCCGATTAACTTGAAATTTGAATGAGGCGCTCCTCACCACGTGACCTGTCTGTCGACATTGACGCATGCACCTGATTTACTATTTTTAGCTTGTTTCCAAATTGACTTACTATAAATAGTAAGTGCTCCATTTGACTTGAAATTTTACCAGCAGATAGCTTGAAGGACGCTGATCGCGGTGGTTTACACCGATTTTCGAAAATTTTGACTTTTTTCCCTTCTTTTTAGGCTCCGAAGTTGGAAACCCTAATTCGCTCTGCATGCGTATCAAAAGATCTCTGTTTCTCTTCGTTTCTGTGGCATTGCGATCGGGTCGTGATTCTGAACTGCTGGGAAGTGGCTGCCGGGACACACCTGCTAAAAATAGTAAGTTCCTTACTGAGTGATTATCTCCATTTGCGTGTCACACCATTGCGAAGCTCTTGAAAAACCCATCAGGAATCACCCGACATGCAAAGGAAACCCTGACATGCAAACCCTAAAAATAGACTCGGAAGATTGAATTCAAAAAGTTGTTGCCCCGTTTTGCATGTTATACCATTGTGAAGGTCTCGAAAAACCCAGAAGGAATATCCAGACATGCAAAGAAAAACTCTGCATCTGAACCCTGAAATTTGTCCCGGAAGGCGAACTGCTAAAAATAGAAAGTTGTCTGTTTTCGCTCAAATTTAGCACGCGAACAGCCTGATGTGCTCTGAATGCCGTGTGACTGTCGGAATTTCAAAAATGTTGGCGAATTGCCTGTAGCTGCACACTTACTAAAAATAGTAAGTACCTCAGAATCGGATGAAAATTTGCTGGGAGCGTGCTGGAAACATGTTGACAACACTGTTAATCTCAATTTTCAATTTATTCACTTTACTCAACCTTGGATTGACCGGGAAAAATGAAACCCTAATTCTTAGACTTGGTCAATTTCATGCTTAAACTCACTGACGGGCGCAACCCTGGAAAGGCAGACATCAGAAAAGAGACAGAGTGAGAGAGAGAGAGGAAAGACCCAAGCCAAAAGACCAGAATGGAGCAAAAATTAGGGGGTCCCCATCTTGAGTGGGGCGATGTGTGAAAAGGTCACAACATCTGGCGACTCCACGGGAAAGTGTTGAAAAACACTTTAAGAATTGAACTTCGATTAATCTTCCTCAAACCATCATACAAAAAGGACACCCACTCAAAAGGGGAGAAGGATCCGATATTGGATCAGAACACTTTCATCTAAGACCTCGTGGGTGTGTGCATTCTTTCCATCTCTAAACCATCTTGACTTCCGGAATCGGCCGCAGCAAGTTATATAAATACCTTAACTTCAAAAGCATCCTGGACATTGCCTCGTTGCCAGTCAGGCGTCCATAGCCCCGACGAGGTTGTCGCTACAATTCTCACGAATATTGCTCCACTGCCGGCCGGGCGTCCATAGCCCCGGTGGAGTTACTCGTATGTTCCCAAAACCAATATTTCATGATATTTCTTTCATTTTTCATTTTCTCATTTTTCTTGTTTTTCAGATATTTCCTTTAAGCACATTTTCTTTTCTTCATTTGATTTCTCCGTCAATTCCTTGATTGGCTAGCAGGCAATGAAGCCTCCAATGGGTTTGAGAATTGTAGTGGCGCTGAAGCAAGATGTAAAATTTTCACCTGCCAAAACCTTTCCCAAGAAACCAAAACGACTCAGAATGGAGATAGGTAAGATTTTTAAGGTCTTTAGACTCATGTGTTGAGACACAATAACGGGTTAACCTCCCGAGACGAGTTCAATCGCTGACTGGATGACGACAAGAGGAAAACAACCTTAGTCTTTTTCAAAAATCTATGCAAATTCCAGTGGAAAGAAACCACGTTGTGAGAGTTTAAACATCATCACCCTCTTCGCAATGGGAAAACCCTAAAATCCTTGCCCATTCCAAACCAAAACCACTTGAGCGGACAACTCAAGGGACGGAAACGCCAAACCAAAAACCCAAAGGGCAACAAACCAAAACCAAAACGAAACAAAACAGGAAAACAAACGGGAAAGCAAATCTAATCTAATATGTTACAAAGCAGGCTCTCCGAGAGAACCTAAGGTTGGAAATAATGCTTGAGGAACTGTCCGTTGACGGGCAACGGGACATCCTCCCTTGTCAATGTACGCAATCTAAATGCATTATCCCCAAGGATTTCAAAAATTTGATATGGGCCCAACCACAACTTGTCGAACTTGTCATGATCACCTTTCTTCTCGTGGGCCTTGTCCCAACATAAGACCAAGTCAGAAATCCTGAACGACTTGATCTTAGCTTGTTTATCGAACCATCTCTTCACCACTGCTTGGTGTTTTGCCAAATTTTCAAGAGCTTCATCTCTTTTCTCTTCTAGATGCATCAGCTGGGACAATCTTGTTTGAACTTGATCCTCTCCTTCGAGGTATTCTTGAATGAATTGGAGAGTTGGGATCCTTAACTGAACTGGAAAAACTGGATCCTGTCCGTAGACCAAATGGTATGGAGACGTTCCCAATGAACTCTTTGTTCTTATCCTGTCTGCCCAGAGAGCAAACTTCAACTGTGTATGCCAATCTTTCGGATTCTTATCCAACAACTTCTTAATGGCATTCAATAAATTCTTGTTTGTGGACTCTGCTAGTCCATTCCCCTGTGGATAATAATTGGAGGAAAACTTTAGTGTAATTCCATACTCAAAAGCCCAGTTGGAAAACTTCAGCGATGAGAAGGCTGAACCATTGTCGCTGACCACGACATGAGGGCATCCAAATCTGGTCACAATGTTCTCCTCAAGGAACCTAATAACTACATCTGACGTGCACTGCTTCAAAGCTTGAGCTTCTGTCCATTTGGTGCAGTAGTCTGTCGCTGTCAAAATATATCTATGTTGTCCTGATGACGGCGGATTGATCATACCAATAAAATCTAGTCCCCACTTGGCAAAAGGTCTCACTTCAATCACTGGTTGCAAAGGCATTGCGAGGTGCCTTCCTCTATTTGCTGCCGTCTGACATACGTGACAAGCCTTCACATGTTCATAGGTGTCCTTGAAAAGCGTGGGCCAATAATATCCAGCCCTCAGGATTTGATGAGCTGTGGCTAAACTTCCTCCGTGTCCGGTTCCAAACTTCTCATGGAAGTGTTCCATTAACTGCTTTGCTTCTTGTTTTCCTACACATCTCAAATAGATACCTTCATAATTCCTTCTGTAAAGAACTGATCCCTGAAGCATAAATCTTTGACTTCTCATCCTTAATGCTCTTCGCTGCACTGGATTCAACTGGCGAGGGCATCTGTGATTCAATAAGTAATAGACGGTGTTGTACCACTCTCCGGGAGATACTTCCTCCAATACATATGTTTGTTGTACTAATTCTGGACCAACCATTGCAATCGTTTGAGCCAAAGCTTGTCCTCAGACCAACTTCATAGGCTGTATTTCTATATCATACTCTTGCAAAGTGGCGACCCACTTACCTCTTCTTTCTCCTAACTCATTCTGCATCAGCAAAGTCTTCACTGTGGCATCGAGAACTATTGCATGAACCTTGCTTCTCAAGATGTAATGCCTGAATTTCTTGACAGCCTTTACTAAAGCGTATGCCTGCTTTTCAAATGCTTGGATATCTTAACTCCGCTTCTTTCAAGGGTGAGCTTATGAAAGCAATTGGGTGCTCGTCTTTTTCCTCGGTCCTTTGGGTCAGCACTGCGGCACTAGTATGCTCAGAAGCAAACGAATACAGATAGAAAGGCTTTGTGTAATCTGGACTGACCAGTACTGGAGCGTCCACTATAGCTTGCTTAATTTCATCAAAAGCCTTCCTAGTTTGTGGGGTCCATTCAACCTTTGCATCCTTCTTCAGCATCTCATTTAACGGCCTCACTATCTCAGCAAATCTAGTTATAAACTTTCTCACAAAATTGATCTTGCCGAAGAACGACCTCAATTCTTTCTGACTACCTAGCAAACCGATCCTTGAGATGGCTTCAATACGCTCAGGGTCAATTGATATACCCTTCTCTGAAATAACGTGTCCCAGTAACTTACCCTTTGTGACACCAAATATACATTTCTTAGCATTTAGAGAGACACCAAATCTTCTGCATCTCTGAAATATCCTTCTTAAATCTTCAACATGGTCTCCTCTTCTCTTTGAGAACACGGTCAAGTCATCCATGTAAATAATTATGCACTTTCCTACTAAATCCCGAAAAGCGATGTCCATTGCTCGCTGGAAAGTGGCTCCTGCGTTGATTAGGCCGAAAGGCATTCTTCTGTACGCAAAGGTTCCCCATTTTGTGGTGAACGCTGTCTTCAATCTATCTTTATGTTCAACCATCACTTGGTTGTAGCCTGAGTACATCTAAGAAGGACATCATCTGTGAACCATTCACTATCTGTAATACCTCATCCAATGATGGCAAGGGGTAATTATCCTTTTCAGAGGCTCTGTTCAAATTGCGGAAGTCCACGCATAACCTTATCTCTCCATTCTTCTTTCTGACCGGGACAAGATTGGCAACCCACGTGGAGTGCCTCACTGGAAAAATAATCCGGGCGGAAAGAAGCTTCTTGACTTCCTGATAAATCAATGGCTCTAGCAGCGGATTTACTGGCCTCTGCCTTTGTCTGAATGGTTTACTGCCTGGCTTCAGTGGAATTGTATGTGTAATCAGTGATGTATCATATGTTTTGAGATCTTCGTATCCCCAGGCTATCACCTCTGGAAATTATTTCATTACCTTTAAGATGCCTTCTTTCTCTTTTGGTGTACAAACCTTCCCAATAAAAACATTTTTCACTTGTTCATCTGTTCCTAGATTGACAACTTCACAGTCATTGCCTTGAGTACTTTGATTTCTACTCAGTTTGTCAGTATCAAATAGCCTCTCCAACTCAACCATTCCTCTTGGAATTACATTGGTCTTCAAATTCAAAATTCCTTCTGTGTCGTATTCCGCTTCTTCGGTCTCTTCTTCATCAATGATTTGTGCTTCAAATACAGCCGAGCATGTGAGAAAATCCAAAATCTGTTTATCATCATCAAACACTTGGAAATTCTTTATGTTGTCCAAGATTGCCGGGGTTGAAACCAACTCTACTGTGAATTTCTTTAATCCTTCCATTGCTAATGGTTCCAACGAGCTAGCAGCTTGTGCTAAAGAGTTTGCAACGGTGTTCTTGGACCTGTACACTTGTTTGATATTAAATGCATCAAAGCTTTCTATGAGGTCCCATACTCTATTGCGATAGCGGCCCAATCTCTTGTCGTGGCAGGCGAACTGCTTTCTCACTTGGCGGACCACGATGTCAGAATCTCCAATGGCATGTACAATCTTGGCTCCCTTCTGAATTGCGAGGAGCAATCTGTGGATCAAGGATTCATACTCAGTAATGTTATTGGTGCATGAGAACTGGAGCCTATAGGCACCCAAATAAGCTTCTCCCGTCAGGCTGACTAATTCAAATCCTGCTCCATTCCCTGTCTTTGACTTTGATCCATCAAACCTCAAAGTCCACACTTATTTTCTTTAAGAGTGCTGGGAGACTGAACGCGTGTTTCTTCTCGATTGCATACCTCTGGGACCTTTTCTTCAATCCTTAATTGAGTTGTATCATCTTTTATAAGCTCCTCTATTAAAATACTATTTTCTTCATTCACCTTCTGATCTTCTTCTTGCAATGGAGTCTGTGGGACGAGCCTTGCAACTTGCTCTAGTGCCACCTTACACATGGCGCATGTGATTTCGGAATGAAATGCTTCATGTACTCTGCACCAGTTAGGGAGCAGCAAATTCTTGATGGAAGCATCTTTACCTAACTTTGTTTCCTGTTTCACACTGTTCAGGACAAAGTCCCTGAAATTTTCAAACGTTCCTCCACTTTCACTATCGCTTGAGTCACTTTCAATCCAAACTTCGGTGGAAGTGGTGGTGTCTTCTAAACATCTCCGATCACTTGGAGCTTGCAGCATCAGAACTTCTTGTTTGACAGGCCTATACGAGCCTAGATCAGTCTCTATGAACATAATTTCATTATCTTCACCATATTCTGTGATCATCAGTTTAAGCCTTAGTGTGCTTTCGATCTTGATTTGATTTGGGACTCCCTTCCATGGAAGCCACATGTGGGAGAAGTCAGTCGCAATATATCCATTTAACTTCCTGGCCCAATCCCTGCTCAGTAACATGCCGTACCCATCTGGTATATCAACTACTGATATGTCAATACAACTCTGAATTCGGGGATCAGCTGACAACTGCATGTGAATGTTATTCAATTCTCCGACGACTGGAACCTCAGTCTTGTCAAGCTGAGTGACCTTCTTAGTGGTTTGCAATGGGACTATACCCAATCTCTGACATACCCTCAATGGCATGACGTTACTCGAGGCACCGGAATCAATTAAACAATTGTGTAACAACTTTCCAAATATTCTAACTGACACCAAGAATGGGGCTGGTTCATCTCTCCCCTGATAAAATACCACTGGTTTCTTGTTTTCATTTGTTGGAGCACTCTTCTTTTCGTCTCTTTTATCCCATGGGACTTGATTGCTCTGGGAAACCTTCTGTGTTTGCTCTGGCTTTTGCTCTATGGGAAAATTGAATCTGACTCTCCTTTTATCTTCAGTTTTTGACTTCTCAGGTTCACTTGAAGATCCTTGTACCATTCCCACAAAACCTTGAGATTGTTGTGGAGTCTCCCATGCGTTGAAAGGCGCGTAAGGCACCTCTTCTACCATGTTTGCGCTCTGTGTGGGACGGGACTGTGTGTTGATTGGAGGATTTCTAGATGAACTAGGTGCCTCTTGAGATGTACTCTTTACGACTGGTGTCTCATATAGACTTCCCAGGATCGTGTCCCTGACTTCAGAAATCTTCATCAACTCGTATAGGGGGAGACTGACCTTTATCTTCTTCACTTCATCTAGCACATAGGAACTTAATCTTTTCATATCATCTCTTGGAAGATTGTCCTTCTGCGGACGTTGCATCACGTGGATGGGTTGCTGGACAGTCTGCTGTCCATTTCTATTTTGCATCACGTTCTGTTGCCTGTATTCTGGAGAATCCCGAGGCAAATTTGGATTGTTGCTCGCGTTTGGATTTGGCGGGGTCGCAAAATTATTCGGAGGAATTGAGGACGTCAAAGGCTCTTTTTGATGATAAGTCCTTTGGTACACTTTGGGTGTTGCTCCTCCGGAAGTCTGAAATGCTTGCACCTCTCTTCTTCCTTCTACCAATACACTGTTGTTGAGAGGTGGAAAAATATAGTTACCTTGATCCTGAGGCTCCTCTGAATAACTATCCTGGACTTCTGAATATACTTGAGTCTCTGAATAAACTTGAGCGTCTGGTGCCTCCACGGGACCGTTTGCCGAAGCTGGTGGAAACTTGTGATTAACTTCTGGTGGCGCATAGTCTTGATATTCAGACACAACATTGACATTTTCTAGAATTAGTGCTTGGTCATATCTTTGTACTGGGACAATCTCATATCCTGTAGTTGGAGGATTCTCAGTACCCTCCGTGCTCTTTACTTCTCCTTTGAAAATATCAGCAGCGACCTTAAATTCATGGCATTGGAGTTCTGAATGCTGATTGGTATTGTGTAATCTACACCATCCCGACATAGCAGCTTCTGCCAAAAATACTCTGTCTGTGGAACGATTCTCTGGGGGTGGCGGGTTATCCAATGGTGATGGAATACCTCCATTATTGGGCCCTGTGTTCCAAGACCTCTTCTGATATCCTTGATTGTTGTTACGATACCCATAACTATTATTGTGGCCATGTCCTTGATGGGCATCTTGATGATGTGGAGGATTATTCTAATATCCTCGATTGGCACCTGGATGTGCCTGATAATTTCTCAACATAGATTGCATTTGATTGTTCTGATTTCTGAGGTAGGTGACCTCAGTCGACAGCCTTTTCATTTGTTCAACTAACTCTTTCATTTCGTCTTTCTCTTCTTGAGTCCTTGTTGCAGGCACTGTATTCTGGAGGTAGATAGGCTGTGTTGCTGGAGTCTGAGATAAAGGTACCCCAGGATGGAGAACCAATTGATCAGATGGTGGTGTAACATGATAAGCCGGTTGCGGAACTGGATTCAACGCCGGAATCTGTTGATTCCACGCTGGACTAAGTGTCTGCATTTGATTGTGTTGGCGTAACAACTAACACCTCTGGAGTACAAGTTGTTATGAACAGCCTATGCACACTACGCAATGAGTGCTCTTCGAATTATGGAGGGGAAGCTCCCTCGATGTGCTTTGACAAATATACTTTGCAAAGGAAAAATAAGCTAAAACTACTTCCTGTCTTTTTGTTTCAGCTGCTAGAGGCACAAGACTTTCTTGAAAGAACTTTTACGTTGCAGCTGAGTTTTCTCACTACAACTTATATCTATCCAATCTCCTCAGGAAAAAAGAGCAAGAGGAAACGGAGCAAGGTTTGACTATCTGACGATAAGCGGGTTTAGACTCTCTACTTGAAGGCAAGGTGGCACAACTATCATCTCAATCTAAACCAACTTATTGGGCACAACAGATTTAAGAATTTACTAAGACGATCTTACGAAACCCTAGGTGGTATAACACTTGATCGAATCAGCAAAGCCTTCACAGAACAGCCTTTATCTTTATAATCTCACGAAACCCTAGGTGGTATAACCTTCAATTATATTGATAAAGATTCACAAAACAGATTTATCGCTGCAACTTCTCGAAACCCTAGGTGGTATAACGATCGATCACAATGGTAAATTAACACAAAACAGCCTTATCACCTTAATCTTTTGGAACCCTAGGTGGTATAACAATTGATTTCAATGATAAAGATGTTCAAACAGATATATCTAATCTATGGAAAGAATTCAGCATCACAATCTTTCGAAACCCTATGTGGTATAACAATCAATTGCAATAGTGAAGACACATGAACAAATACGAAAAAGAGCAATATTGAGGGCAAGGTGGGCACAGCATATATTTCTCTCAAGCAAAAGTTATTTACAAATGAGCGTAAGCTCTTATTTATATACATCAAGGTGTAGGGAACCCTAAAATCACCTTGTGTTATCTATAGTTCTGCAATGCATGCAAGCTATGCGCCAAACCCTAATTAAGTAAACTATACAGTTAACTGGGCAACTACCCTCAGTTTAACTGAAACATCTGATCTAAAAATGGACATCTGTGCGAGCATGCACGTCCTTATTGAAAGCAAGTTAACTGGAAGACTATCATCAGTTAACGAAAACCCTAAAATAAAACTCCAAGTGTGAAAGGCGAGTCTCAGAATAGATATGCATGTGATGACAACTTCGAGTTAACTGGAAAGGGTAACACCCAGTTCAACTCGTGTGTGTAATGTCTATTCTGAGAAGTGGGAACTGAAGTTTACTATGTGTGATCTCGAGCAATCAACCCCTCAATGAGATTGTTATTTGTATCACCATCGGAGCGATGAGACTCGGCGAAGAATGCTATGTCGATCGACATGTCCTCACCGGTTGTGATGCGAGGGATTCCTTACGCTCCTGGTTCTTCATCAAAAAGTGTTGACATGACTGTAAGCTGGAAGTAACCTGACCAGCTGTCTCCCCATGAAAATGATATGAATGAGTGCAGGTTCGGCGAACATGCAGCTCCCGTAAGGCACCACCCTCAATCGATAACGAACGGTAGCGAGATACAAGAGTCCTCACAAACCGGGTGCACTAGTGGCGTGCTCTCTAGTCTCGGCCAACTCGATGCTAAAGCTGTCTTCTATCTTTGCTCTGAAAACCAAGCTGTGTCTTCGAGTAGATAGCCTCTACATCATACGCATGCGTGACGTGTCATAAAGCCAAACTTCGGTGAGCAATCATAATTTCATCCACGGGTTTGTTAATAGCCATATCCGTTCCTCATCCTGAAGACGAATACGGAGCTCTCGTGCATTGTACATAGCTGATATAACTCTGTAAGCATGATGCGGCCTCTAGCAACGAAATCTTCCTCCCATTCCTCCAAGCGCTTGCCATATGCAACTAAATGATTGAGCTGACTTTGCTCTGCTGGTGGCTCAAGCATCGGTGGGAGTGTGTTAATGGCTTCTGGTCTGTGCACAAGACTAGAAATGTACTGACGAAGCTGTCTGATTTCAGCCTTGAGGGCTGCTTTGTCTTCTCCGTCCTTTAGTATTCTGTCCCTGGCACTATCTGTAGCAACTTGAAGAAGATCAACCTGAGTCTGGCGTGTGCTGCGACCAAGGTTGACTGTGATAACTTCAAAATCCTGAGACTCTAATTCAGCCAAGTTCTTCCCCTGTGGAGGTACGGCGGTCTCAACGACAATCTCCACGTCAGTGTTTCTCTCTACATGAACCATGTTCTTAACCCTCTTATCTGGCGCATCTCGGTAAATGTCATCGAAATCAGAATGATTGAGAACATAAGATGGCTGCCTCCTCTTCCTTCCTAGCTGAGTCTCGATCCAAGATGAATCTCTGCTAATGCTACTAGAAGGGTCTGCACTAGCGACAGGAGGTACTGATGAGAGTGAGTGTGTAGAAGACCCACTGCAAGGTGGAGAGTCTAAGTCCAATTCAATGTGAATTGGGACCGGTGACGGCTCTGAAAGTGTTATAGGAACTTGAGGCTGAACCTCAGGTACTGGCGGGCTCTGAGCTGATCTCTGAACTGGCTCTGTGATAAGCGACTGTCTGTCAGGCTCTGTATGTGAAATAGTGGCAAGCGCCTTGCCTTTGAATTGTTTGGCGCTTGTACTTTCTTAGGAGGGTTACTCCTCTTTTTCTTGTTAGGTTTTGACGAAGAAGGTAGTGTAGGATTCACCACTACTGGCGGCTCTGCTCTAGGAACACTTACTCTTCTTGTCTTCTTGCTGTCGAGGTAAAGTATACTGTTCTGGATGACTCTACTAGACCTCTCCTTGACCGTTGCATATTCTTTGGCGTTCCAATCTACTACTGGCAACGGTTGTGTATCGACCTGCTCTCTGAAAAACTGAGGAAGGACCTCTCCCTCATCATCTGATAAACCTCCCACATCCTCTGACAAGAAAACAGAAATCTGTGAGAGAGAGAAGCGGCCGTAACTGCGTCTGCGAACCTCGAAGTCATCTGAGCAATTTGCCCGGTAATCCTCCATAGAAGGCTCGTGATATGTGCCTCCAGCGAGGCGAGCTGTATAATGACCTGAAAGGTCATAGGCACGTGCTTCGACAAGATACTTGAGATGATATTTCTCAAGCTCTTGTCCTGCGATCTTTGCATCAATTGCCGACTTGCACCAATACATTCCAAACTGAAAAGGAAAGTTGAGTGATGGTCTGTGCCTGCGGCGTAGAAGACGATGAACATCATGCATCTGCCTAAGGAACTCTGAAAGATTGTTTTATCGAGGATAACGATATAGCTGGATTTCACGGCGGCCATTATGCACCGGATGAGTGTATGTTGGGCAGCTGTATAAACCAATCGCCCATCCATCCATGGCTGCCTAGCAAGCTAGAGATCACGAACATACAACTCGGTCCAAATTCCTCACTGTGTAAGTCAAAGCCTGCGTGAACAGCTTCGAAATGGCGTTCGGCTACAGTGAATAAGCGTCATATCTTGATAAACCTTACGAGCGGTGAGAATGCCCACGGTGTTAAGTCGAGGCCCGGCCACGATAGCGTCAAGTACGAGATATGAACACATGTGAAACTCATGAGCAACTAAGCCGTGGCAATACATTGTGGAGAATGTAAGCTGATGAAGGATGCTAGATCATAATGCTCCTGCCCAGAAATGATGCGACCAATAATGTAATACATCCAAGGCTGGAAAACATTTGCATGTGCTTGACCTGAGACACGATTCAAGAGTGTGATTAGAATCGCGTACTCATCCTTATACTCACCACGACCCACATTGTTTGGCAATCTGTTCTTTGCTTGTTTTAACCATCTTTCTGCCATTTTCTTCTGACACTTGTCCATATCAGCATCAAACGCTTGTGCACACTGCTCCATAGAAACAACTAGGCTGTTTGGATGTTGAGGAATGCAAAAACTCCTCTCGATATCCACAGGTTTGAGGCTGCAAATGACCCGACCGTCGACTGACGCTATCTCACGAGTAGTCGGTTAGCCGTGCTTAATCTGAGCTACATCTAAAACTCAACGATTGAGCGAGGAGATAGGTATGGAAGGCCTCTAGTAAACAGTTACTTTCGATATTACGAGATGATTGAACTTCTGATTTTAACTGGGTCTAGTACTGCCTCTGGCAACACTTTATGAAGGTCTGTCTCAACCAACCTGCGAAAATCATGAGTAAGGACGGTTTTGGTCCTGTATTCAAGCTGAGTGAACTGCATTTTGAAAAACTCGCCTGTTGACTGTGAACTCGGCTATGTTCTGACAAGATTTCTGGAATCTAAAAATAGCCTGCTAGAGTTAAAAATAGCCTTTCGAAGAATTATTTTCAGCGAAAAATCCGAAATATGGGTTTTGTCCAGAAAAGGATTCTAAGACAAGCCAGAAGGTCAGATTTGCGAAAATCCAACTTCTACTCGATTGTACAAAGATTTTCACTTGAGAAAATTAGCAATTCGAGAACGAATGTTCTGAAGCTAAAATTCGTGAAAAATCAAGCGCACAAATTCAACTCAAGGAAATTATATGGAAACGATCCAGATACTGAGACTTTCCAAATTCTCCAATTTCAGGAACATGCACAAAGTATATTATGAGAAATCTGAGATTTAAAGGATGCAAAAGACGTTTTTTGATGTCTTTTTCTGTGAAAATCGCCCAAGATTTCTTTGAATAGCTGATAATTGTGAACTTGAATCTGCAAAAAGATATGTTAGGAAAAATCGCCTCTGTGAATTGCTGAAGATTCTGCCTCTGAACTGGAAGAATTCGCTTTATTTGGAAAAACCACGAATTGCTCCCCTTGAAATTTGCGCCTTTTTAATGAAAGAAATTCGAATTTCCTTGAAGAAAATACGAATTTGTATTGAATTTGAGGTTTCGCCTTTGATTGTTAAAATACGCTTTTGAACTCAATTCGCCTTTGAAACCTCTGAAGAATTTGCGAATTGTATTGAAATTTGAATATGCCTTTGAAGATTTGCGAATTGCCTTGAAGATGTGTGCCACTTAGCTCTTCTGAAGAAATACGAATTTTCTTTGAATTTATAAAATTCGATTTTTCCTTTGAAGATAATGAATTTGCCTTAGAAAACCACGATTTCCACTTAAGATTAATTGCTCTTGAGAAAATCAAACTCTCTTTGAAAGCTTTGTGAAGAATAATGAAGATGGCGCCACATATAAATAATAATAAATTCGCACCACTTAGCAACTGCAAGAATTCATAAACCCTAACCAGAATAGAAAGCCTCTGATTGGTTGCCTTTCAGTTCGACTGCCACTGTCTGAAGTTCAAATTTGAAAATAATAATAAAATAATTATTATCATGTAATGGCGCCAAAAATAGAAACACCATCTAAAAATAGACATATTCTGAACTTCAGTTGACAAACTGGTTGAAGCTCTGAGATTCATCGTCATGCTTCCACGACTTCGAAAAGTCATCACTTGAGCATATAGGCGTCCATTTGCTCAAGATACTTCATTTTTTACTAACTCCCTATTTAATAGCTGACAGCACTGTCGCGACTGGCCAACTTCGACACTGGTTTCCGGATGACCAGGTGATGCTGAGACTGATCTGAGATAATCAACGGAAAGCCTACTGAACAAGGAAGAAATGTCTGCTGGGAGACACAACTGCAAAATCCATCGTTTGATCCCTTGAAAAATTAGGCGCACTTGATTAAATTGCTTTACGGGTTCCAGACTTGGCCATTTCTCATGCAGCCGACGCCAGCAGTACGGCGGTGAGCGGTGAGCCTGGTATGAAGACGAAGCGCCTTGCGCCCCAGAGGAATGCATCAATGGCTATGTCCGGCAGCTAAAAAACGTGTTGGGGTTCAAAAGAAAAGCGCCCACAGGCTCAAGGATTTTACACCTGTCATTTGGCGAAAATCAAAACGTCATCAAAATACCCTGGCCCGGCTTGATTTATTATCACGGAAATTTGAGATGGCCATTCGGGGCGTACTCTGTTTTAACGGACCTTGAGAGGAGCCCTTAAGAAATCACTTTGGAAATTAGCCGAGGCAACTGCTTCTAAGGCCTCAAAAAACTCCGGTCGCGTATTTTAGCCCCATATTTCACAGCTCGAACTCCGTCATTTTGGGCGTTTGGTTCCTCTTCACTGCAACACCAAAACCTACCATACGCCTGGCTTGGGTTCAATCGTTTGGACAGCAGCTATACTTTCATTAAATCATTAATTGCATGTGGAAGTGAGAAGACTTCGAACACGAACGGGCTCATCTGACCAACCTAAAGGCTAGGCGCCTTAAGACTGCAGAAATACACTGAAAATCATTTGTTGGTTCGCCCGTAAAATTACGTGCTCGGTAGAATCTCTGCCACGACCACCAGGAACGTCGGATCGACAAGCTGAATGATGCGTTGCGGAGCTAGGCTAGTATACTACTGATGTTGTGAAGACTCTATCTGCAAATTCTGGCATCTGGAGGGTCCGCTTTTAAGCGGCGCCCGGCAATACTTGCCCAGGCATAGCGGGCTTCGAAACATAGAAAACTCAGTTTTAAGTTGATCTTTGGATAGCTGCCGCGCGGAATGCGAGGAAGTCGGATAGTAAGCTGAATATCGTCCGGATAAAGCGAACTGGCGGCGGCGATGGGCTGCATTGACGTGGCGGCGGTTTTACTACTGGCGATAGGAACTCGAGGGCTAAGAGAAGTGACTTTTGCCTGAAAGAGCAGGTACCATACTAAAATTTAGGGATTTTAACCATCATGAATAGCTGGGTACATGAGTCTCGAGATGCCTGTATTTAATGCTTCGGCCAGGATAGCCGGTGATTGAAGAGATTGGCCGGATGCCAGGCGCGAGACAAGATCTTGACCTCAGAATTAGGCCCTGAGCTATACTTGCACTTTGAGGCTTTTCCTCTGAAAAATCTCCATGATTTGATCTTTAAAAACTCTGTTTCGATCATTGAAATGACCATCTGCAATATGAAATGCCGTCGTGAGATGCTCCTCCATCGTGAAAATCTTCATTTTGAGTCTCTACTTCAGGTTTGACCAATATAACTGACTTTGACTGACAAATTATTGACAAAAACTCCATACTTGACATTGCCCAAAACGGTATTTTACAACATTTTAGCAAGGTTTAGACTTTAAAATGCAAAATGCCTTAATGAAGCAAAAAAAATTTGATTTGGGTACAACAGATTGTTCGTGGTGACCAAGCCAGTGTACAAAGAAGGCCCAGTTATATTTTGTCCCATATTCTGACTTACTTCAACAGCCTTAGCATATGCTTGGTTCATATCTGCTGGGATGGGATGAGCTTGTCTCACGAACATCGCGGTTATTGGGTCCAAGGCTGCATAGTAATTTTCTCTAGCATCTGGAACAACGTATGGAGCTCGTAGCCTTGTGAGAGCCTTCTGGAATCTGTTATTGAAGGCGTGGATAGGCTCTTTGTCTTGTCTTCTCACTTCTGTGAATTGGCGGAAGAGCTCTACTGGGGTGATAGGAATACCAAATTTTCCAATGAAAGTGTAATGTCCCCATTTTTATCACTGCACTTCTCAGTGATTGATGGCCTATCCTCGGGGTGCTGTCAGCTAGTCAGAGGCAGAATTAGGGTTTTCGACTGTTTGGCGGGTTCTCTTGAAGATTCAGGGTTTTGTTTGTTGGAGTTTGGGTGTTCGGATTCTGGATTCCTTTTGGGTTTTCAGAGAGCTTCGCAATGGTGGCGCATGCATTGCATTCCGAGCAACTTTCCGAATTTACTATTTTGTTGAATTTGGCACTAGCGATGGTCGATCGGCTGGCTTCGGTCAACGCTTTTCTCTTCTGGCAGTTCATTGGGTAATTTTGAATTTTGGCGTAAGGGTTCATTTTGGAGGAATAAGTATTTTAAAGACAATAATGTTTTATTTTATAAAATAACCCCTTGTCCTAGTATTATGACTTTAAGTTGTTTTAAAGAAGGGGACCTTGAGGGGTATTGTCTCATGAAGGAAATATTTTATATTTATAAAGTCAAAAAATATTACTTGGAGAAAAGGACGCCTTTTTATGAAGGAAAAGATTTT
>VDFB02379739.1:0-20067 GCA_007258455.2 Sequoia sempervirens
TCTTGAGCTATGGATACATGGGTAGTTCTGGAGGATTCATTTTGAGAGATGTTTGGTACCTCCTTGCATATATGAGTTGATATTATGATTCCATCATGTGGATCTTAGGAGATGGTTTATGATACAATTTCCTTCTTTGGGAATGATTACATTGATTTTGATCTTCTTGTTTTGAGAGGCTTACATCCATGTTAGTTACATGATACATATGTTATGTTTGATATTGGTGATTGAATGATTGGGTGTTGTTATGGATTTTATTTTGGGGTGTTGTGGAGGAGATCACACTTGACACAATTAGCATTTATAGGTGTATCTAGAAAGAATTTCTACAGGTGTATGATGTGCAATGTTTCTCTCTTTGGTCTTGGTTATCTTCTTGGATGTTTGGTTTCACATCACATTGGTTTTGAGGTTTGGTTGGAGCTATTGTGATCACTAGCTTGTGGTCATGCATTTTCACTTATGTTCTTGGGTGATGAAATTGAGATTCCTTTATCTCTTTCCTTTGTTTGGTGTGGAGAATATGGGAGAGCTATGAGACTTGTAGAGAGTTGCTCATTTATTTATTTATAAGTTTTGCATATCATTGTGATGTTCCTGGTACTAGTATGATATTTTTACACCTTTTGCATGTTATTGTAATTTGGTATGCATTGATCATCTCTATATTTTCATTATCCATGTAGTGGGAGCTCTTGGATGTGTAAAATATTCTTTAACAGGTTTTCACATGGAGCTTGTGATTGCGGTTTATGGGTTTATACTTTGATGGCATGAGTTTACTATTTTTTTTATACCTTTGAAGTATGGATAGTTGTACATGTTAGCACTTTTTGTGGGTGATATTTCAGCTATGGTTAGTGTATCTTGACAACTACAAGTGCATATTGATACCTTTGGATTGAGTGTTTGTGTTTGGGATATCATTTGAGGCAAAACTTATGCTTCATTATGATAGGTTGTGTGGCTTCCCTTTCGATAGCTTATTACCTTTGTGCATTGACATGGTGGAGGATGAGAGCATTCATGTTTGGGATGGTGGTCACCTTGTTTCTTGTTATAGGTATCTTGATGGAGCACATGGGGCACTTTGATTCCTTGATGGTATGTGTGGCATAGGGATTGTTCCCGTGTTCATGATTTGAGGTTACTTGTTACCCCTTATTCAATGTATACAAGTGGGAGAATGTTGAGAATTAGGTTTTGTACACCTTGCATAATTTTTAATTTATTATTATGTGTGTGGTGTACCTAGGGGGACCTAGAAGTACATGCATCACTAGGAGTTAACATTCTTGGGGCCACTTTATGTTGTATGTAACATTAGGACATAAGTTGAATCTAAGATGTAAAAAATTATTTATTTAATATTGGAGAAAGTAATTTAATAAAGTACCCAATATTAAATTTGGGTTCATGGTTTTGTAATCTCATGGTTTTAGTCACATGGTTTTATGTAATACCACTTGGTGGTTTTGTGTGAACTTATTTCTATAAAAGCAAACATAAGGGTAGTTGTCTAAGGTTGGCTAGTTGGGGTTCTGAGTCTTCTTGTGAAGAGTGCATATGTGAAGCATGGCATGGAATGTGTGGTTACATGCTTGGACATATGGAGGATGCATTGAGGAGGCTTGATGTTTCATAGGTGTTCATGGAGGCTCCGAAGATGTATTGTAATGTTTATTGTTGAATAGTACATGAGTCATGGATGCTTTTGGAGGCTAGATTTTTCCCTCTTGAGGTTTTTCTCAGGGTAAATCTTGTGTGATATTTTGATGGGTATGTTGTCTATTTTCTTGCATGTGGATTGTGAATACTTATTTGCATATATTTCTCTTTTGGGTTATGTGGAAATTGTCATTAGGTAGGTGCAAGTTTCCTTTCATGATCAAGTATCTTTCATCCTCTTGTGGGTCTTGTCAAAATGCTAGAATCCTACCTATGCAAGCTAATCTTATCCCTTTATGCCATTCTCTAATCCTAGTCCTCAATTTTCTATTTGAGAATCCTATTTATATAAGGCTTCCCATCCTCATTTCACCTAATGAATCAAAAAGTGCTCTTATGTTGTCAAATGAGTAACCTCTTAATAAAGACAATCCCCATGTACAAAACATATCAAATCCTTCATCCCTTTGGAGTACATTCAAAAAATTAATGGAAGTTTGATGCTTTTATGTCCTTTGCATTTGCATTGTTTGTTGCTTCCATTTTTCTCTATCTTGAGTGTGTTATTTTGAGTTTTTAGTTTGGGTTTCATTATATGTTTATGCATTTAAATCATTTGTTGTAGCTCAATTTGGAGGTCCACATTTTTGGCACACCAATGAGACTCCACATTCCATTTCTAATCCTTTTTTTGAGTAATTTTGTGAGAATTTTGTAAATTTTTATATTCTTGGAAAATTTCCAAGTTCATGGCACCTCCACCCTATGTTGTAGGATATATGTAGGCACCTATTTTAATTTTTGACATACAAAACATGTTATGTTGTGCATGTGATTTCTATGTGGTGCATGTGCATGAATTCTAGTTCATATGCATGCTCAATGGCACACGTACCCTAGTTTATGGAATTTGTGAATTTTCACTTCATTCTCAACCCTAACATGGTTTGTTTGCAAGTTTTTTGGCTTCTATGGTTTCCCCAACATCATTATTCAAACTCTATAGAATTTTCTTGTAAGGTAGTTATCATTTTGTGGTTATTTTATCAATTTTTCCATTAGGGTTTTGTGAACTTCCTCTTGTAATTTTTTTTTTATATGACCTTACTTTTCTTGTTTTTCATTCTTAACATCCTTCTTAACCTCTATCTTGTAGGATTGGGTTGATTTTGAGAGCTAAAAATCATGTTTTGTAGGTTTGTGACTCACTTGATGTAGTAACACACCCCTATGGCACTTGTACATGTCCTTGACACTTGTGTATGTGATGTGGCATCTATGCAACACTCCAAGTCCCCATGCCCTTATTTGGATCATTTTTAGATCTTCCTTGGTGTCTATGCAATGCCCCTAGCATTTATGCCTTGATCCATAGAATTTATACATATCCCTTGGCATCTTACCCACCCTATGGTGTATGTGCCCTATTTGTTAGCATATGTGTCATTCTCTTTTTTTCAAACATCAATTTTGATAATTTTGGCTAACTTGTGTTGGTATTGTGGATTGCATCACCTTGAATATGTTCTCACTAGTTAACTTTGTAGGTTCATTTATTAAAAAACTAGACTATAAAAACTACTAGCACATGGTTTTGTACATTTGTTTAAAATAAGACTACCTTATCAAACCTTTTCCCATTTTTGTGTGTTTGGTTTTTTATTTGATCACACATTTGGATTTCAAGGTTAAAAATAACTTTTTATCACTCATTTAGATGTTGGGCTTAAAATTAATGTGTTTCTTTTACCCCAAAGTAACACATGTGTATGCTCAATCCTCACACCTTAGGGTGATTCTAGGGATAAAAATAAGCAATACTTTTTTTTTTTTTTTCCTTTTATGAGGCTTGCCTAGGTATTTCATCACCCGAGGAGACAACCTCAATCACATGAGTCTAGTAAGATAAAAGGGGGGAAACAAAAGTTTTACCTCAAAGAAGAAACTATCATTGTTGACCCATCCTTGGTATATGAACTAGGGTAAAGGGAGCAATCAAATTATTTATAAAAAACTTCATTTCATAGGTATAAGCCTCACATACCATTGTAGTATATCAAGGATACCCCTTGAGAGCCTTTTTTAATCTAACTTATACCTTTAGTCATGCTTGATCATAATGCATTAAAAATAGACCACCTCGAGAAGTTACTCACCTTGTACACCTTGAAATGGATGTATAGGCTGAATATGCTCTCCCCTCATTCCTTTTGAGTAGTCATGGGTTACCAAAAGTGGTTAGTGACCCAACATAGACCCTATACATTATGACAATACAAGGCATATTGGTGGGCTTATGCTCAATCATACCAACTTTACTTGAATAATAAAGGATTTTTGTTGTATCTATTTTGCTTTCTATTGAGTTAAAATCATGGTTATTTGAAAATATTAAACCAAGTCAACCTTGAAAAATCTTACCATTATAGGTTAGAAAATGCACTTTCAAAATTGTATTCCTAAGCAACATTTGAAGTGAAGGTTAGTAATGAAAATTAAAATTAAGTCCATCCTCAAAACATTCACCCATACTTAGCCCTAATCCACTTCATCCTTCTATCCATACTTACAACATTATTCTTCTATCACATAAAGCCCACCCCCTTCCAAAATTTACTCCATGTCCATAGTCAAACCAAGTCCATTTTATTCTAGATTTATTGTTTATTCATCACCCCAAATCAAACCAAATATTTTATCCTAATCAAGCATCCAAACTAATTCAATTTCCTCAAACCTTAACCTATCCCCAAAAACCAAATCTAACACAATCCTTCTTATCCTAATCTAGTTCCAAACATTGATCTAATTCTATATAACTTTAGTCCATATTCCACTATCCAAATTGATCCAATTCAAATCCTTAATATGTTCCCAAACCATCAAACCAAAATCGACCTCATCCTTAAAACAAACACATCAAATTAATCCAAATACTTGGTCTATTTTTTAAACATCAAACCAAATCTAGTCCTTGGAGTTGTATTCCATAACCACCATCCAAGTTAATTTAAATCCCACAACTTTAGCCATAAAATCAATATGTGTAAAATATTTGAAACCTTGGATTATCCTTGCATATGAAACCATCCTCATCCCACCTTATCCACTTCCATAAGAATCATAACATTCCAAACCCCATCACCTTATAAGAAATTCTAAAAAAAAAAAAATCACCTTTTGATCTCTTGAATGAAAACATGAAATCCATATCCTTAACCATAATTAGGGCCCAAAATACATCTTTATACCCTTAATTATCAATAGGGTTTAATATCATTATGTATAACTTTACAACTATTTGTAGGTTCCAATTGTTTTTAATCAATCCAAAAGTATATGTAGTATCCAAAGCTTGAAGCATTAAATAGTCCAAGTTTAACAATCTAGCCAAGTAAATCCCTTATCCATATATCCAACTCATATAAATCTATCTTTGAGGCACTAGATCATCCTTAGGCTCTCTATGTCATACAAATAATCCACCTAAACCAAGTTCCCATGTCATCCCAATGAGCATCCTAAAATTCATTCAAAATATTACCTAACGTTATCATTCTCTTTCAATCATGCTATTATATTTTTCATTCCTTTCAAATCCAACCACCCAACATCATCCAAACCCAAAAACTATTATCCATCAAGAATTAACCTTGACCAAAAAAATCCAAAACCATATGGATCCAACGATAAGGAAAACTACTAGACTAGGTATTCTTGAAGAGAACCCCTTCCATAGCCAAACCCTAATAGATCAATTTCCCTTATTATGGGAACCATCCCAACCACATCATAGTGATATTGATGATGATATCCCTAACCAACCCAAATACATCAATTAGATCCCCATTACCTCCTTACTTCAAAACAAGGACATGACCTCATGGAGAGGTTCATAGAGATAACCAAAGATTCTATACTTAGACAACTAATTAAATCAAGAGCTAAGCCACCCCTTGGCTATGACCTTTCAAATATAAAAAATGTACTACATACCAATGCACTTGACCATGGCCATGAACGTGAATAATATCCACCCATTATCCATGAGACCCAAAACCACACCCATGAGAATACCAACCTTGACCTTGATAATAATACCACATCACAAACCAAATGATCCTTTGTTCTTAAAAGGAAAAAATCCCATAAGGAATCAACACAATATAAGACACAAAATTTATATCCAAATGATTCCTAAAATCCTCCTTCAACTATCCAAGCCAACCATTGACACTTTAACTAGTTAAAAACAACATACCTCTTGACTGGATCATATCTACATCTTAACTTCCAATCCACCAACCTCACATATTTCAACCTCTAGCATGACCATATCTACATTGATCACCTTCCTAAACCAGATCTCATGTATTTTTTGAAACACAAATGACAACATTTTTCTATCCCCAAGAATCATGACACACAACACCATACATATTGAGACAACTACCCTCCTCCTCCACTCCCCCTAGGCATGTCATTCAACCTTGAATGGCCAACCATGAAAGAATCTACTAAAATATTTCAATATATGACACATTATAAATTGTATACCTTTTATGAACTATGCTTTTATCCTTTCGATCAATCCATATGTAAAATCTCATTTCCTCCCTTGTGTGAAATTCTAAAATACAATGAATATAAAGGTAAATGTTACCCTAGGGAACACATCAAAGAATTTTTCATGGCTAGCCAAGAAGTTTCACAAGAATACATGAAATTACACTACCTTTTTCCCCCATATCTTAGGTGGAAAAGTCTTATAATGTTTCTTTCGCCAACCCAAAATATCCATCACCACCTTTGTTGACCTTATAAATTTTTTTGTCAAACTTTTCCTATAACATGGAACATGAACTAACCATGTTGGACCTCTACAATTCCAAGAAAAAATCAAGGAAAATATTTTCATTATTCTTTCAATAGTGGAGAGATTTGGCTATTCAATTCCCTTGGTTGATATTGAAACGGAAATCAATATAAATCTTTGTTACAAAGTTAATCCATAATTAGTTTTCAACCTAGAAGTACAATGTGTGACCACTTTTGATGAGATAATTGAAAATATAATTCACATAAACAAATTCTTTATTGATAAAGGATTTTTTAATACTTCCTCTAAGGACAAAAACCAAAAAGAGAAATCCAAGATTTCAAATGGCAAGCCCCTATATTTAGTAGAAATAAAAATATAGAGTGATGGGTTCACCAACTATAAACACATACAAAACCTCCAATACCCACCATTCGTTATCATTCCCTCTGTACCACCTAAACCAAAGAATAAGAGAAGAAAAATCACACCATTATGGGGGCCCATTGAGGTATTCTATCACAAACTTGTTCATGCCAACATGGTGACTTTCTCCCTCAAAATAAATTTTGATGAAAACAAGCCCAAGCCCTCTTAGTACGAGGATAATAATTGTGACTACCATAGAATCATAGTTCATGCCATAGGTAAATACATGAAATTGAAATATTATATACAAGATATTATTGATTGAGGATAAATTTAAATTTAAGGACAATCAAACGCATTGGCTAATCAATACACGGGGATATACAAAATTCCATTCCCCAAGAATAGTGAGTAGTTCACCTCCATTATGAAAAAAAATTCAAGCCTCCCATACCCATAACATCCACTACCACATTTGAAAACCATCATAATTATGATTCTACCATTAGCCACATCAAGAAATCTAATGAATCAATCTATACTATCAAAATTAAATCCTTTGACTATGTTATCACTACCTGACATAGTAGAGTCATTATCCAAGGCCCTCCTTTGACTAATCCAAAAATAAATATAACCTCATTGATCACCTTGAGTTTACACCCACCCAAATATCAATACTTGAACTCCTTTTTACATCTACTCATCAAGACATATTGAATCAACTAATTCAATATTTCTATATGCCTAATGACATCAACCCCTCATCTTCCAAGCCATTTTTAGCCATCTTCTCATAGACCACAACATCACCTTCACTCCTAGTGATATCCATTCCATCAACCCTTCACACAACTTTCCCCTTCATTTGAAGTTATCATATCCAAAAACAAAATCAAGAACATGCTCTCATAGATAATGGACTTAAACATTTGTACACCTCAGCTGGTGTAGTAATTGAGTTATGCAATAGAATATTTGAATATCACCACTATTACCATTAAAACATATGACAATGTAGAAAGTGAATTAGCAAGGACCATCCATCTTCCTATTGAGGTAGGCCCTATATTGAAACAAACCTTATGTCATATGTTAAACATGTACCTTACCTACAATATCCTTATAGGCAACCATGGATTCATACCATGAAAATTTTCCCATCCAATAACCACCAATGTCTCAAGTTCTCATACAATGGTGTATAATTTACCATTCCTAGAAACCCTCAACCCTTCCAATGTTAAAAAATTTTGGAAGGACAATACAAACAACTCCACCATTATTTGACTTCCAAATTCACTCCTCAATCTTATTCCACTAAATCCAAATCCTATTTTGATCCTAGTGATTTCTTTTCCACCTCATTCAATCCAACCCCAAAGAAAAATTATCGTATTTCCACATTCAAAATCCTTGATAAAAGAGGTGAAGAATACAAAATACATAAATCCCTCTACATATCAAAATTTCCACTCTCCTTGGTTCTATATTCAACCCCAACCAAAATTAGAAGAATCTTTTGTAATGCTATAATACAAGCCCACTACCTTCATACATAGTAGCTACATATCCAATGAAGACATTGTTGGTTCTAATGAGACATGGCTCTATAGAGTTGAAGACTACACAACCCACTTCAAAGAGAATTAGTATCCCATATTCCATTGCATATGTGTCACAACATGAATTACAAAGATAAATGTATTGACCTTCATGAGAAAGGAATCCTTGATCCTTTTCATCCCCCATCAAATGATGACACCCATAGGTTAGGATATTATTCATATGAAGAGTAATACGATACATTCATTGACATCTGTAATGTGCTAGACATGCCTTTTTGATATTGATGAAAATGAGGATAATTTAATTCTTAGTCCTTTTAAATGTCTTGTCACCATTTAAAACATGTATACAAAAGTCAAGAGGAAAGAAAAAAGGGATGTGTATCCAAAAGAAAAGTGAAGTGGTAAATCCAATAAAAGTTTAATGCTAAAATGTGAAAATTAATTGAAAGCCACACATTGCATGTATAATAAGTATGCACCACCTTCACAATTATTATCAATTGCAAGATGCAAATCTTCAAAATCCCATAAGGTTTTTGGTCCTAAAACTAATATTTCTCCCAAATCCCCATCATCATTTATAAAATTCAACTCCACCTTCTGAACCCAAATTCCACCACTCTAATATAAATCTTCTATGAAATCTAAATCCACATAGCCTCACTCATGGTTTTTCCTCCTTGGTGGAACTCTCACATAGGAACTACAATGACACCTTACTTAGGTGTCTCAAATTAGAAAATTCAATCTAGTGCATCAAGAGATTCATAATGGTATATGCAGTTCCCACACCAATGACATAATCCTTGCAATAAAGAGTAATGCATGCTAGTATATAAATAAATATGAGTTAGGAGCATACAAGATAGCAACACCAAATGACCAAGAAATAGAAGAGTTGTAAATATTTTGAACCTCAATAATTTTCATGTATAATAATTTTGCAACTACTTTCAAAAAATCCAAAGAAAAGATAAAATAGTAGAGAAATAACCTATCCAATGGTGAAACCCATTTCTTGCCGTACCTTGACCAAGTATCATGATAAAGACTTGGTAAAAAGGTGTCATGTATATCAATAAATACCTCCTCTCTATGAGTGTGCATCACCCCTCATTAAATCAACCTCAATGAAAACCCTTTTTGTCCCCTAATCCCCTTCAATAGGGTTGATCAATAAATTTTTCTATCATTTTTATCATACTCCATCTATTTTATCCCATTTACCTTATTCCTTTCCCTCCTACAAAGCACACCAAATTCACATTCCATTCTCCTTCATAACATTTATCACCCAATAACCTACCCTCATCCCCCCTATGTACACATTATGCTCATATATCAACCTACCTACATCATTCCATCTTCCTTCACCTCCTTCCCCTAAATGAATATCCCTCTTTACTTGATTTTTCACTTAATTTGGGTCACCCCCTTGGAAAATTATGACTAGAAGTGATCATGGATATAATTCCCCCTCTTTTGGCATTACCTTATGTCTCACCATCATGAAATGTCATCATATTTAAGACCACCAAAAAATCTATCATGAACCACTCAACCAAATGCATTATTTATTTAGACACCTCCCATATTACCTACCTCATAGCCCCATCCTATCATATTCCTCTACCCCACCTTAACCGATCTACCCTATGTTATCTCCCCATAACTTACATCTACCTACCTATCCATTATTATATTTGTCCCCCCTTCTTAATTGTGGTCTTGATATGGACAAGGGTGGCATTTCTAGGAATGATTTATGAAATACACACCTTACTTTCTCTACATTTGACTCCCACCTATCCCCATTTATCTCTATATATTTGTGATGATTTTGGTTCCTATCATCTTCTCCCCTACATAGGCACCACACTTTCCTATATTTTTCTTATCCAATCTCTCTCTATATAGGTGCTCCACAACTTGGAACCTTTACTTTCTTGTGAAATCCATATCTATATAGGTACCACACAAACCTAGTGCCTATTTTTACCCATGTAAACTAACCTCTCTATAATGATGCCACATATCCTTAGCATATATTATTTTCTACAAATATGACATAATAGCCTAGTTCTTGTATAGTTTTGAAAATTTCTCCCTATCTAGGTGTCACACTACCCTATTGTTTGTGCATTGCATCCTATCCTTTCTATATCTCCCTAAATGGGCACCACACTTGCCTAGTTCTTATGTAGTGATGTCAAATTTTCTATGCATAGGTGCTACACCTTCCTAGTGCCTGTGAAGTTATCCTAGTATTTCTACATTTTTATTTCCACTAGTTCCTTCTTGTGCATGCCTATACACTCCCACTACCATGAAACATCAAACCATTTTCTCTAGAATGTAAATGTCTACCTTGTGACATATTCCATGAATATCACATCTTAAAATGATTTTACCTAACCCACCATCCATCTCATCTTCTTCATTTAAGTCATGGAAATTTATTTACTATGATATATTATTCCTACAAGCCTCTATCACCATATTATACCTTCCTTCCCTACCTAGAGAAACTACCCATCATTTTATCCTTATCCATCACCTTGGTTATTCCTTGTCATAAATTTTTTAGATACATCTTTTACCTCTCCATAAAATGATCCTTTCATCCCCTACCTTGGACATCCTTCCATCATTTCATCCTTTTTCATCACCCCAATCCTCTCTTGTCACTTGGTTCCAAGAAAATCACTACCCTAAATGACTCCATTCTCACACATCTATCCTAAGTGACCTTAGAATCTACCCTAAATGAACTCCAATCTAATCCACCTAACCTAAACAAAATTAAAACTTAACTAAAAACACTCCACTCACATCCGCCCATCCTAAATGACCTTAAAACCTAACTAAATTTACTCCAATTACATCCACTTATCCTAAAAGATCTTACAACCTAAATAAATACACTTCAATCCCATCTACCTATCCTAAATGACCTTGTAACCTAACTAAACTCACCTTGTTCCCATCCATCTATTCTAAATGGCCCCCAACCTAACTCTAAATCCATAAATACACTCTAATCCATCCAATTATCCTAAAATTACCCCACAACCTAGTTCTAATCTCACAAGTAGTTCAATCCAAATAATTGTCCTAAATACTCCACAATCTAAGTCTTCCCAAAGTATTATATCCAAATGAACACAAATCTTGCTTCATGCACTCTCGTCAAGCTATCTAGCATAACATCCAAATAATACATAGCCTTTGTTCCTTGTCTATAAGCCTTATTGTCAACAAATTATTACATCACTATAGGGATATATCATTCCCAATTCCCATGTTTTTTTTAGGATATATTGTTGGCAGGATATAGAGGGTTGTAAGGCATGTCATATGTCATTTGGATAATTTCTAGACCCACATATCCATTATATACCACTTAAATAGCCTTTAAAAACCTCTAATATGCCTAAATAAGTTATAAAGTGTAAAATATCATAGAGGAAAAGGTAAATTCATGGGAATAAGATAATTATGTGTTATTATGAAAGAATATGATGGAAAGGAATTATGAAAAGATATTAAGGGGTTATATAAAGAAGGGAAAAGTGAGAGATAAGAGTGTGAAAGAGTGTGGAATCATATGGATTGAATATATGTGAGAATAAGGAAGTGTGGAAGATAAATATACGATATATATGGATGAAGCATGATGATTTAATTATAAGACATGTATAAGATATTAAAGTATACAAATATATAATGTTATGGATGTATATATGAATGCATATAATTTACTATAATTTGGTGTATACTTCTTGCATATCTAAGTTCTCCCTTTTTGTTGCATCACATCAAGGTTGACTACATATAACAACATATTAAACCTTAGACTTCGATCAAGTTTTTTCTGTCAACATTTGGTTTTGTTTTTGGGACCTTTATTGTTGTTGCATAAGGAGGGAGATCATATGAAAGAAAGAAAGTAGTGTTTAAAATTCAAGGAGAAGTGAAATTTTGGATTTTAAAAAAATAAAATTTATTTCAATTAGAAAGACTGGACAAAGAGTAAAGAAATAAGATGAAAAATTAATGTGTGAAAAAAATATTTTAAAAGAAGAATTGGAAAAATTCAATTTAATAAAAATGAAGAATTAGAGAAGGAAAATGAGAATTTAATGTATGTAAGAGATATTTTGAAAGAAGAATTAATGAAAGTTAAAAGGTGTAATTCAAAATTGATAGAAAAGATAAAAGATAATATTGAACAAGAATAATAGGTAAGGATAAATATGAATTATCATATGAAAATGATAATATCGAACAAGAATTACCCAAAGTTAATTTTAAAATGAAGAACTACAAGAAAATTTGGTGTTGCTTAATGAGGAGGTTAAAAGGGAGATAGAAGATATGTGAGAAAATTTAAACATGATAGAAGAGAATTTTTTTTTATAGAAGGATGATATATTAAAATTGGAAGAAAATAATCAATTGGATCAATTACTTATAGCATGTCAAAAGGAAAATCAATGCCTAAGGTGTAAACCTACATTATGTAATGTCTCATGTGATACAAATGGTTTATGTTATTCATTTGAAGAATCATTTGAAAAAAGTGATAAAGCTAAAGATTCTTTTGATAAAGACTGTAATGATGGAGATAATGATGATTTTGAATCTACAACTATTAATAATTGTGATGATAATGACAAAGGATATTGTCTGAAAAATGTTGGTTTTAAGATGACAAGAATAGTGGGATATGCAAGAAAAGTTTTTAAAGAGCCCATTATACAATTTGTGAGGCTAAATAATGAAGGTCTTAAAAATGGAAAAGAAGATGATGTTACAAGTACAACAAGTTCTAACAACTCTATTCAAGCAATACAATGTTCTCATTGTCATAGGAAAGGACATAGAAAATAAATGTGTTGGGATATTCATCCTTGTAGACTTTGTGGATTGAAGAATAATTTTGAAAAAATGTGTTGAAATAAAAAGTGGAACAAGGAATCTATGATAGAATATATGCAAATTAATTGTGTATGGATTGATAGATCTAATTGGAAAAAGATAACATATATGTTTAAGAGGTTATACAAGCATAAATATTCATATGTAAAAAAATTATAGCAATCAAGAAAATCTTAAATATTTGAGAAGAGCATGCCAAGGTGGGTGTTGCTAAGCATGCTAACTAGGTGCAACTGAGGAATTAGTAGAGCGTTTGAAGAGGGTTTATATTACTGAAGAACCATAAACAAAAAGTTAATCATGAAGGATACAAGTTGTTTCACCAAGTTGTCTTGAGGATAAGAGAATGTTTTAGGCTTGGGGAGAATGTTGGTAGGATATAGATGGTTGTGAGGTGCCTCATATGTTGTTTAGATAATTTTAAGACCCACATATCCATTATATACCACTTAAATATAGCCTTAAAAAACCTCTAATATGCCTAAATAAGCTATAAAGTGTAAAATATCATAGAGGAAAAAGTAAATTCTTGGGAATAAGATAATTAAGTGTTATTATGAAAGGATATGATGGAAAGACATTATGAAAAAGAATGAAGAGGTTATATAAAGAAGGAAAAAGTAAGAGACCAGAGTGTGAAAGAGTGTGGAATCATATGGATTGACTATATATGAGAATAAGGAAGTGTGGAAGATAAATATAAGATATATATGGATGAAGCATGATGATTTAATTATAAGACATGTATAAGATATTAAAGTATTCAAATATATGATGTTATGGATGTATTTATGAATGGATATAATTTATTATAATTTGGTGTATACTTCTTGCATATCTAAGTTCTCCCTTTTATTTCATCACATCAAGGTTGACTACATATAACAAAATGTTAAATTGTAGAATCTGGTCAAGTTTTTTCTGTCAACATATATCATTTCCAAATAAAAAAACTATCATCTTCATCATTAAATCCATCTAGACTTCTAGCTTAACCAGGGGTAAAATCTAAACTCCACCCTTGAAATATTAGCATTGGACCTTACCCAACCCATACCCTCATCATTTAACTCATAATTTCATCACATGCCCTCATAAATACCATTTTCTTCATTATTTCCCAATTTACCAAATCACATGTTTTCTTTTGTGTTTGTGTTTGTTGGTTTCCTATAGTGCTAGTATTCCATAGCTCACACAATCATAGTAACCATAATTGTCCATATTATGGTTTGCATAAACAAATTTGTTTATTGGAACAATACTATATTTACAACATATACTTTTTTGTATTTCCTTCATGCACATGGTGTACCATCATCATAATCTATCATATCATGGTGCATAACACTAGTGCTACAAAAAATAATAGGTTGATACTTTCATATGCATGTTACTTTGATAGTGTGTATCTATCATCATATTCATCATTTTCTACCCTATCATCTTCAATTCCTCTTTTCTTCATATATTTATTTCTATCATACTTTTTTTCTTCTCTATCTCACCCATGTCACAACATCATAATCAAACATGTAAACCTATGAATTTTATAATTATCACATAAAAAATAATATTGACATCAATTAGCATGTCAAATACTCATCCATTATCTATCTACCCCATACAAACATATTATGTACATTATTTGAATCTAATAATCTCAAATGAACTATCTTTGAAATGAACACATCACAACATCATCCTTCTAAGTCTCCCCCATCCTTTCAAGAGACCCCATCAACCATATTCAATTTGATGGCTCTCTTAAGGAGGCATAAACTCCATTTTCTTATCATCATTATTATTTTATGCAATCAAGGCAACATGCCATTGACGCCTCATCCTTTCCATTTTTTATTCTTCCTTGAAATAATGCCACTTATTCTAGTCATGATACCATTTGAAAGAGAGTAAAATTAGATAGACCAAATTTACTATTATTTAATTAACTACCCTCATAATTAGTTATATATTAATTAATTCCTCTTTACACCTCTAAATTTAATTAATTAAATCAATTCACTCAATTAATGTAGCTTCCCAATTCCTCCAACTAATCAATTGATTAATAAATGATTAATTAATTTATTAGGCTAATTAATCCCCTCCTAACATTTTATTCTAGTAAAAAATTTCACATCATCACTAATAGACAAAACAATTTTGTTATTTTAATCTCAACTATCCATTTCAAATTCAAAGATCAAATATTGACCATCCATTTCCTCACATGTGTCCTCAACCTACTCAATGATCATGCACATTTGTGAGCATTTCTTGAATCACCCTCTTTCCTTGATCACACATGTGTTATCATGATATTCACATACAATACCTCCATTATCATACATGTGCAAGAATGCTTGACCCTCCACCTCATCTTATAGTCATATTCCATTTTCTCACATCTCCTTCCATCTCACATTCTAATGAAATCTCATCCATTGACCAAGTATCTTTCATCATCTTGTGAGACTTGTCAAAAGGTTAGAAATATTTCCCATTAAATCTAATCTTAACCCTTAATTCCATCATTTAATCCTAGGCCTCCATTATCCATTTGACAAGCGTATTTAATTAATGATCCTCATTCTTATTTCACTTAGTAAATTAAAAATCCCCCTTATATTATCAATTTGAGTGACTTCTTAGTGAAGATAACCCACATACAAAGCATATCAAATACTTCATCCCTTTTGATAATATGCTAAATAACCAATGGAGGTTTGTTTTTTTGTGTTATTTCCATTTGCATTATTTGTTACTTCTATATTGCTCTATCTTAAGTGTGTTATCTTTTATTTTGAGTTTGGGTTTCATTGTTTGTTTTTCCATTTAACTTATCTTTTGTAGCTCAATTTGGTGGTCCACAAGTGATAATATATGTAATTAATGCACATTCTAGTTGATTGTATATATGATATAAATGAATTGGAGATGAATACAAGATGTAATTATTGGAAACCTAATAAGCATGTAATATGTACCATAAATAACTTTGCATGAAAAAAATATGACAAGATAATAAGATGTGATCATAAAAGTATGCATAACAAAGTTCCCCCAATCTTACTGTGGAATGAGTATCATAAACAAGTGATATAAGCCATCTAGTGCTAGAAAACATCATGCAAGCATAGATAAAGTAATTATAAAATGTAAGTATAAAACATCATAAACAAATGATATTGTCATATTCCCCTAAGGACCCACTTCTAAGACCCCCTATCCCTAATGTAATATGGACTAGGTGTGAGAACCTATAACTATAATATTTTACTATATTTATGTGTGTATGTGTTTATGAACCATTAATGAATAGTATTAATGAATATGGATATTATTTGTGTTACTTGTTAAATTTAAATTATTTAATTCATTGATTATGTTTCTAACTAACCTAGACTAACCCCTAATTAATGAAATTTTATAAGGAATTTTGTCTAAATGTAGGTACCTAGGGTGGAAGTTGAAGTGGATTCTATGGTTCTATATAGAGACAAAAAGACCACAAAGCTAGTATAGTGTCAATATTTTGACATTAACATATTTCATAAACCATAGGTTTTCCTAAAGTATAATTTGGTATATAATACAATATTTAATATAGTCTATTTTTCAATAGATTAAGTTTGTTGGTTTTTTCTAAACACTTGAAACTTAGGAGAATGTTCCCTTATTTAAGTCATCATTCACTTTCAAACATGTTCTATTGGGACATTGT
This sequence comes from Sequoia sempervirens, assembly GCA_007258455.2. Lineage (NCBI taxonomy): Eukaryota > Viridiplantae > Streptophyta > Pinopsida > Cupressales > Cupressaceae > Sequoia > Sequoia sempervirens. The sequence continues at coordinate 17,099 of VDFB02379739.1, forward strand.
TGATAACCCCAATTTAATTCTAGCCAACATAGGTAATGATTATTATTAAATTTATTTTAAAAAATAATAGAAGAGAAAACCTAATATAATAAATATTATTTTTCTTTATTGGGAAATCAAATAAAATCACCAATTAATACTTGAACCCATCAACCCATTTGAAAAATAAAGGGAAGGGAAAAAATAGAGAAAGGGGAGAAGGACATGAATGAAGGATTGTGATTGATATGAAGAGGATTAATTGTCTAGCTACATTAAAAGATAGTCTATCTAGAACATGACTCACCAAGGGGACATAATTTTCCTTCAAATTTCCTATAGATAGAACATTTTTCTCTAGAATCATAGAAATTTTTATTTAGAATTACAAGGGTAAAATATCACATCCCACCTCCATCATAGATTACTTCCATGGTTGACGATGGTGAGAAAAGAAAAAGATGAAGGAAAACATATAAAATGCATTAAATAGGTGCAAAGTGTTGGAGATTTCTTGGTTTTTTCATTAGTGTTGTCATCGATGCCAACCTCCAGTATGGTCAGGGAGATTGTCAAAGATTGTTGCATTATGTTGGAATTAGTGTTGTGATTTGATTTCAACCTCTAGTGTGGTCATGTTGAGAAGTGTTTGTGGTGTTAAGTAGGTGTTGCAAATTTTGTAGATATACTGAGTAGGTGTTTGTGGTGTTGTAGGTGTTGCAAATTTTGTAGATATACTGCAAGTGTTTGTGGTGTTGTTGATCTAGCTGGTCAACTTGGTTTCCAAGCACTTTTAATTTGAATAAAAGAGTGTGCAATGCAACAAAGGTGTGTTTATGTTGTGTTCCACATTTCTTCATGGTTGAAGATATTTGCATAGTTTGGATGTGATGATCAAAGGTTTTCAGAGGTGTTATATCTATATTTTCAAGTTTTGGATCATGTGACAGTGGAAGTTGTGTTTGATAGTGTGTTACCTATGAAGAAGGTTGTTTGGGAGAAATGGAATTGATTTTCATTTCTTTGCATTGTGGTTTCATATCTTGTAGACTTGGGAACATGATAATATTGTTTGTTCCTACCTTTCTCTAGAGTATGTAGTGTTTGTCTTCTCCACAAGGTTGGATTCATAAGTTGTGTTATGTGGCAATATATTTTGTTGCACTAAATGAATGTGTTCTTTAGTTTTACGTGGTTATGGAAATATTTATGAATATTATAATGGTGTTGGAATACTCTTGGATCTTTTAGAATGTTGCTATGTAGTTCACATGGTATTTTTGGACTTGGAAAGGAATGTATGTGGTCATTTGTTAGTGTTAGTTTGGGTTTGGCCAACCTAGCATGCTAGCACCAATTGTGGAGGTTGTTTGTTGCTTGTGGGAGCGTGTCTGTGTAGATTTTGACCCTTAGTGTGGTCTACCTTCAATTCTTTCCACTATGGAAGTGTTTGGTTTTGACCTATTTGTTGGTTGCACATTTGAGGTGCATGTGTTTCATTATGGTTGACATGTAGAAGGTTTTTGAGGTTTTGGAGGATATATAAGCAAGGTTAATTGTTGGTGATGTGTGGAAGATGTGTGAGTGTTATATGATGTGCATGTGATTGTGTGGCAATCTGAGTGTGACCTTAAATGCCTAAGGCTACCAGATGCAGTGAGTAGAAGGTGTCTACATTTTCAATGTGCCTAAAGTTGCTGGAGGTATTGAGCCAAAGGTTGTGGATGGTGTAGAGTTGCAATGGTGGATTTTTCTTGTTTCTCTTAGATAGTGAATATCTCTGTAACAATCTTCTTTCTTCTGGATAGTGAGTCCTTTGGAAAGTGATCCCTTGGTAGTGAGTCATTATTCTCTTTTGAGAAGTGAGCCTATTGTATCCAGTGTTGCTATTCATATATATGTGAGCTAATCCTCACCGTGGTTTTTCCCTGATTGGGGTTTTCCACGTAAATCTAGTGTTCTCTTATGTATGGTGTTGAATGTGTTATTTATTTATTTATTTACATTTTGTTGATGATAATAAGGGTTTGATGGTTAATTAGGGTTTAAGGTTTTAATGTATAGCTGATTCACCTCCCCTCTTAATTCTCCTACGTGTCTAACACCAAGGATGGAGGATACAAACTAACCATGAATTATGGGAACCTAAAATAAATGGAGTAGAAGAAGACAAGAGTGATGGTTCCATTATAGGAACCACATAAAGGTATGAGAATCCATTAAGTTGGTAAGACTAGCTACAAGAGGAAAATATGGCATGCAAGGTAGGATATGCAAGAAAAATATTTGTTAAGAAAATATTTAGAAAAGTTCAATAAAATACAATTAGCAAGCATAAAAAGCCAAAATACACACCCTTTAATAGTATCTTCCCTACCTATGTAGAATTCAGGGTATTGGAATAGGTTATATACTTCCATCAAAGTGAAAAGGATAGAGAAATATCAAGATATGGAATGTAGAGGGTGGATCGGAGATGCAAAAATGGATGATACTCTCCTTTGAAGCAAGTCTAATGTCCAAGGAAGATAGGATACACACAAAATGGGTTAATTGAAAAGGCTTTAGGAACTTGTGAGAAAATTAAATTGACAAGTGTAAAAATTCCATAATTGTTGGTAATGTTCTCCTTGCATGTGCTAAAATGAGAGATTTTTAGCAAGATAGGGATGTCTATTAAAGCTTAAAGGATGTAGTAGGGTGGGTGCAAAAAGATGGGGGGCCAAATTGTGGAAAAAATTTCAAAAATAATTCGATAGGCTATAACGTGCTCACATTATCACTTGGTGTGACTAAGCCAAAGGCTTAGTCACATCAAGCCTATAATGCGAGTGTGTTATGGTTTATTAAAAAAAAAAGAAGAAAATGACAACATTTCATTTTCACTATGTTTTTTGTTGTCTATGGCCAAGAAATCCTGAATTTGTGCGCTCCCATTTTGGAAGGAACCAAACTTGCAATTTCTTCATTGATTTGTTGCAATTTCATCA
>VDFB02379740.1:0-19751 GCA_007258455.2 Sequoia sempervirens
ATTGGTTGAACAAGGGTGAGGGAGTTCCAATCCATAAATGATGCTTTTAAATGTTTCAATACTTATATATGTGGATCACAGTCTGTAGGTCTTTATTGAGGTTAGCTTCTGGAGCTCAATATCCTCTAAATAACTAGCTTCCCTTAATTTGATCAGAGAAGATGCTTCAATGCTTATCTTTGGGTTTTAAGTCTTGATATCTCCAATCAAAATGAATCCATTTCAAACCTATAATCTACAAGAAGGACAAGGGAAGAAGGTTTGTATTGTATAAGGTCTTTCCTCAATCAAACCCTATTTTGGTGTTTTTGCCTCCTTAAAAAAATATGATGTCAATGATATGAATCATGTTCTCTATGGAGAACAAAGGAAAATTGATTAAAATTAATGATAAATGATAATGTCGTAACTTACCACTTAGATCTACATTCCTTGTCAGATTGAAGTCAATTTTATTTTCACATACAAGGATAAATTGAAGGTATCTTGAAGATCCTACAAGCGTTAGTGCTTATAACAATACTAAAAATGAAACTTGAAACATATTGCTATGCATAAACATGTATTTTCCAAAGGTTTTTTAGACATGAATTTAGCTAAAGGAGTGTTGTTGGTGTGTTTCTTATTCTACTCTTGAAATTAATTTAATTGCCTTTGTATTTTTCTTCAAAGATCAAAATTTTATTGGGTGTTCAAATGGATGGAAAGACTTGTATTTATAAGAGTTTCAATATATTTCACATTATCCTTTATGACAAGATGACAAATGATTTTGGATTCATAAAAATATTAAGGCTAACAACAAATTTTGAGATTTAGGGCCTAATTAGGGAGGACAAGGGAAAGGGCTCCCTAGTCCAACCCTATTTTTACTTTAAGATATTTATTAAATAATTATTTTATTTTATTTCCTATATTTAATTCAATTTCCCAAAAATGGTAATAAAAGAGATGATTAATAAGTAGGTTAGGCACATGTACTTAGGAGGGAGCCAAACATAGTGTTAAATAATCAAGGGTGACAATTTATGGTGCTACATTTATCCCCCACTTTAGTGAGGGTATGAACTTACACTCACACCCACAGTAAATTATGGGGAAGACACAAAAGTCCTTTTTTATAACACTGAAGGGGTGATATGACATTGAGCTAAGGGATGTGATAGACCCCAGACTCAAGATCATACAAAACAACAATATTAATATAAAAGGAACACATACACACAAGACACAATTGAGAAAAAAACACATGATATTCCATACAAACACAAACTATATGCAAGGAAGACATGGAGCAAACATAAAACAAGGAGAATAGAAGGAATACACAGAACCAAAATGTAGAATATATGGAGTTAACATGTGGAATACACAAATAAAACATGTAAAATACACAAGGTAAACATGAATTACATGTGAAACATACAAACATGGAGAAATCATGAAATATAACAACAAGGTTAGTACACATCAACTAAAAATATAAGTCAATTGGTCAAAGAGACCTTAGTATGAAAGGTTGTCTCAATACCAAGAATCATCCATCAAATACACAACATAAAATAATAAAATAATAAAATGATAAATAAAAGTTCTCATAAGGCTAGAAAGTTGTGATATGCTAGGTTACTCATGAGATACATAGATCTACTAGCTAGCAAGTTAAGTTATTCTTGATGATAAATAAAAAGTTCAAATAATAATTGTTATGAAATTAAATTTCTATCCAAATATGACTTCAATGGATGAGATAAAAGGCCTAGACTACAACAACATGAAAATTTTATGCAAATCTAAAAAAATAAGTTGCCATAATATGGAATTACCATGATTAGATCCATCTTCTTTATGATGTCAAAAAACAACCAATATAACATGCTTATGAACACTATCTTATGTGAAATTATAACTAAAATATATAATGAATAGCACCATCATAAGATAGTAGCAATGACGCAAAAATCAGCATAACAAGATCATCACATAACATAAGATTTGTGTGGAGGAACCCTTGCAATCTAAAAACTCCACAAAGAAGAGAGGCCAACCATGAATTATCTTCAAATAAATGATATTACAATACAATCATTTCCATTCTCCTCTTTTCCTTCACCACAAAATAACATATTCACCTTTGAACAACCTCCTTATGCCTCCACCTATCCTTGTACTTGCAATGAAGCTCTACATTCAACTGTTGCTCATATTTTCTACATCCAAGAGGTTGAATTTATAGACATGTGAAGATATCTTAAGCCCTAAATAAGGATCCTAAAGATGACCCTTCATTCCAAACATCCAAAATCCTTGTAATACCTCCTCTAAATGAAAAAGGACATTAAATTTCACTCCAATACTTTCCCTCCAACTTGGGTTACCATAGATAGAAGATAAACATTATATTAAATATAATAAATGATGGAATACCAAGAGACACATGTCTCATCCCAAGCTCCCACTTGGAGAATCCCAATATTTCACTTATTTTTCCTTTTCCTTATCATTTACTATCCTATTCTAGGTGTCCACATGTGGGGAAAACAATATTAAATATTTATGTCCACAACTCACCTTTACTATTTCTAGTTGACCCATCACTTGTTATGAATATATTACAAACATATAAACCCTAAGTACCTAGAGACACTTTTCAAGGATGTTGGAATCATGACATAGGATTTACAAGGACATTCTCCCACTTGACATCAACATTGTAAATACATCCATAGGAATCCCAAACAAGGAAAAAATATCCTTTAGAAAATCATGTACCATCTAAATCTTCACTATGCTCTTATACTCTAGCAAGATACCTGCAAAAGCAACCTTGATTAACACCATCAAGAAAAAAAACTCATTCACATCTTCCAACATGCCACTTATGGAAGAAAAAGGAACATTTCAAGGTGAAACATATCAACTATTACTTAAATCTAAAGCAATATTTATATGAACACATGAATCAAATTTGAATTATAGAAAAGGCTTCAAGTAGCTGCCTTATTCATACCACTTGGAATAGTAACCAAAACAAATTCCAACTCACCCAAGCTAACCATACCTCAAACCAAGGTATAAAAAAAATATATATAACTTCATGAGATCAACATACCAACCCAAAGTCTACAATAAAGTCTTTGTATATCCAATTTCCTATCTTAATTAATGCAACATACCAATGCACAAATGGCCACAAATAAGCCCAACAAAGTTTGAATAAAATTGAAATAATCTCAAGCATATAGATAGTCCACATCTGAATCATCTCACTACAACCAATAGGTTTTACACACCTAAATTACATAACTCGTAGAACCTAATCCAATGAAGCATGAAAACTCATCATCACATTCAATAAACAACAAACCAAGATATCAAAACAGGTAACAAAAAATTTATCTAGAAACTCCCATTGCATGAGTAATGTAAATTTTGAAAATAGATCAAGGCATACCAATTCTACCTATAGTACTTCACATAGAGGATGTGACTAATTTCTCTATTACATAGTGTTAAGGAAACATATAGTGATATGAAAACCATGCAAAAAAATATGTTGCAATACCTCTCTTACCAGTAGCAGATCCATACCTCTCCCAAGTTCTTCACACTCAACCATGTGAAACCAAAAATCTAGGAAGAATACCATGACCAAAGAGAGAAATTGTAAATCAAACCTTATCAATTTTCCACACTAACATTTACCAAGCTATGAAATGTAATATCTCCTTCACCATTCCCATATTGAAAGGATATCAACATCTAGCGTTCAAAAGAAATAAAAACATGGTAGAAATAGATGCAAACCTCTCATACCGAAGGTAGATAAAAAAAACCAATCATACCTACAACAAAGGTAATATGTCCAAAGCCACAAACCATTTCCTATACCTCTCTAAATAAGTCCACAGAATTAGATCCATAGCTCAACACTGAAACAAGGAGAACAATGGAAATTTGTAAACCATGTATCTTCTTCTTAATGAGTCTTTGAAATTTTTATATTCAAGACTAACTCATATGAGAAGAAAAGATACAAAATAAGTAATGCATCTGATATTTGAGTAGGCAATACCTCACAGATCATTCACCATCTGAGTATACTAAGAGAGGGATACAAGATTGTTTTATACACACAACACCAAGAATTGATAATCTTCTCTTTAGGTCCATAATGGATTCACATACATAACCAATTGTAGGACCCTCATTATTTTGTGAAAATACACACCAAAAAGTAACCATATCAACATTTTATACCATAAATAAGAGATCTCTTAGCCTCACCCAAGTCTCTCAAGTCTCCATGAGAATCCACCAATCAATCCATACAAACTTCAAATGAAACCTTGCAAAATCATGAAGCTTCAAGAAAATGATTAATGATCAAAACCAAAGATAAAAAAATAAGACCATTTTCAAAATTATAACTATATAATTAGGAACACATCATGATGTCATCATCTAACATACCCTCCTAGGAGATCACAAAAATAACCATCCATCATCAAATGATGAATCAACATCACTGCTAAAGCTCCCATTGAACTATGTAACCAAGCTCTCCAAGAATCATGATAACCATCTCATAACTAGAGATCCTCCATGGCCCCAACACAATCAAAGAAGTCAACACCATGAGCTCCCAAAAGGTAAAGTACAACCACAACCTCCAAACCAAGATAATAAAAATTCCACACATCCTTTGTGAATAGAACCAATGATGTCATTAAACTCTTACTACATTCTAAGTGCAGAATCCAAGAGATCCTTATGACACCAACAACGATTATAAAAGATCATCCATCTTCTAATCAAATGTTATCCATGGCTCACTACACATTTTAACAACAACTTAGAACTAAAATATTGAAACAAAGAAGATAGAACATATTATGCAATTACATAAAGATCCCACTAAAAGTAATACCAAGTTATAAATGACATCATGATCAATATCATTTCCAAAACTCTATTTAAAAGTGAACAGAGCTTCTCATGAACCATAAACAACTATTATAAATTTAAATGAACAACTATATCAAGAACTCCTAGTAACCATCTCTCAATATAATAAGCATACCAATGTAATAATTCTGATCAAGAATAATCGTCTATCAAATGGATATCACGTCGGATAATTTTACAATATCATCACATATGCAACATCTCAAAGGAGAAATACATAATTAGTGCTCCAATCTTGAATAACTAAAAAATATATTCAACCCCACATCAGTATCATATAAAATAGATATATTCAGGTATAACATGTGGATTTCTAAGACTCAAACACCATGATCAACACTAGATTTGATTTTCCAAACAAAACCACATAAGATTAACCATGAATCAATAAGAATCCTCAAAGCATCCATACAAACTTGTATCTGGACCTTGATCAACAACACCCTCAATACAGTCTTATCATAGATCTACATATCACATATTTTAATTAACATCTAAAACATATAAACCCATCTTTGTAAATCTGAAATCCATTCAAACATTTAGACATTTACATCAAACATGTCATCTAAATAATGGAGTAAGCATAGATCCACAAACCAATAGGAAAACCAAGTTTTCTAGGAGCTTATAGCATATGAAACATATTAGTTCCACAACTCACAAATAGGTTAGTGACTTATGTTCTAGTGCTTTCTATTGGGAATAGGATGTCATTTAATTGCAATCCTAAACATATTTCATGTATCTCCTAAGTCCTTGGAAAATGTTCCCTAATAGTAGGATTAGAAAGAGATTAAATTTGAATGAAATGAACATGTAAAATGACATTTGTGATTATTCCTAAATGATAGGAACATGCGGGGATGTCCAAGAAGAGATCCTACAAGATAGGAGCACATGGGGCGCCCACATGGAAGGTGGAACCCACCTTGCTTTAGTTAACTATTTGGAGGATTGATAACACTTTAGTAATGCATGTTTTGATCCTATAAATTAGGGATTGATATTTACATAAGTGGAGTGGAACTATCAATTCAGTATCAGCTCAGTTCAGTTCAATTCAGTTCAATTCAATTCAATTATGGTTCAGTTATCTTCAGTTGCATGTAGTTATTTTGAGTTGAATGCAAGTTGAATTCATTAGAATTAAGTTGCATGACTAATGACTTCAGTTGCATGATAGATAACAGGTGGATACTTTCAGTTAAGTGGGGATGATTAATCATTCATAATGTTTGCATGAATTGGTGGAGAGATATTTCTTAGTTAACTAAGATTGACTTGGGGGCTCCCAAGTTGGAATCTTTTAGTTAACACCTTTTGCATAAGAAGATATTTACAAGGCTCGGCCAAGTGGACCCATTCCCAAGTTCCAACTTTGAGGTGAATTCTACATGATATCTTCTTGACCAAAGTTCAATAAAGTGTTCAGTTTGGGGTGCCTAAATTGAGGAAGACTTTGGTTTGACTTCATATTACATTGTAGAACTCTACTTGCCCAATCTAGGCATAGATTTTTGTGAGGAGCTTTATGCTCCTATATTGTACAACTCTTATGAGTTTACATGCTCATATGATTGTCAATTAATTGTAGCAAGTGTATGAGAGTTCCATGAGAGTTAATTGGAGGTTGTGAAGAAGGATTGTTGAAGGCAAGGAAGAATATCAATGAAGGATTGATACAGTATTATTGTAATCTTGTTCTAAGGTTAAATAATACAAGCACTATTTATTTTGGTGGATTTTTTTACCGAAAGGGTTTCTCCATGTATATGTTGTGTCACTTCTATATCCTTGACTCATTCTTCTACAATCTTCTATCTCTTTCTACAATTGGTAAAATTGATCTAAACAGATTAATCATACACAAAGAATTGTAAAAAAGAACACTCAATTAGATCTATATTCTCATATTTTTACAAGTTTTGAGCTACAATATTACCTTCATTTTCAACATTTGGTATTAGAGCCAATGGTTGGTTAGGGTTTGGGATGCCTTTCTCTTAAAAGTTTGAAGGTTTTTTGGCTATAGTGGGAGCTTTTACTGTTGTGTTATTGTAGATTTGTAAAATAAGTGTGTTACAATGAGTTCTACTTCTTGTCTAGATATTGAAAGATTCAATGGATCTAGTTATGAGATGTGGAAACTAGAAATTGAGGATCTCCTTGAAGAGAGAGATTAGTGGTTAGTTGTTTTTAAAGAGACAAAACCATCTACAATGATGTTAGGTGAGGATTGGGGTAAGCTTGATAAGAATGCAAGAGGGACCATAAGGTTATGTCTTCCTAATGTTGTTATGAATATTTCAGATGAAGCTACTACATATAAATTGTGGAAGAGGATAGCTTATATCTATCAAACCAAAAGTCTTACTAATAAGTTGTATTTGAAAAGAAATTTGTAATATTTAAAGATGAAAGATGGTGATTCTGTGGCACATCATTTAAATTCTTTCAATTTGATTCTAAGTCAGTTAGCATCTATAGATGTAAAGCTATCTAAGATGAAGATAAATGCATTTTTTTACTTTGTTCTTTACCAGAGTCTTGAGAAAATCTAATTATTGCTATCAGTGGTAGTGGTGCAGATCCTAAGATGGATAGTATAATTCCTACTCTCCTATCATAGGAGATGAGGAGGAAGTCTAAAATGATATCCCAAGATGCCTTGTTTATAAGAGGTAGGCCTAAGGAAAAGGGAACCTAGGAGACAGAAAGGAAAGGAGTAAGTCCAAAGGATAGTCTCAAACCCTTGGTAAGAGTAAGGTAAAGTGTTGGAACCGTGGGAAATCAGGACATGTAAAGAAGGATTGTAGGAACAATAAAAAGAGTTTTGATGCTTCTACAAATAAATCCTTGGATGACAGTAATGATGCATTGATCATTTCATGTAAAATTATTAATGATGACTCTTAGCTTATTGATTCAGGTTGCTCCTATTATATGACTCCTAACAAGGAGTGGTTCACTAAGTATACTACATATGATGGAGGGAATGTCTTCTTTGGAGATAATAGCACAACAAAGGTTGTGGGAAAAGGAGAGGTAAAGTTGTGTTTTAGTGATGATAGGGTTAATACCCTTAATGATGTTTTACATATTCTAAGACTTGCTAGAAATCTACTTTATGTATCTAAGTTCAATGATTTTGGAATGCATGTGACATTTGACAAAGGTGGTTGCTAAAGGATCTAAGATTGGGACTTTGTTTAAACATTACCTCCAATTTGAATAAATTAGCCAATGTAACTGAAGCTGAAAATACATGTATGTTGTTGCACCATAGATTGGGCCACATTGGTGAAAAGGTCTTAGGACCATTCTTAATCAGAAATTGGTTGATGGTGTTGTAGTGTAGAAAATTGGACACTCTTGAGAAAAGAAACAATTTCATGCTTAATTTTAGAACCACTTTTTCAATACCCTACATTGTCATCCTTCAAAATAGCATTTATAGGCCCCTAAGACCCATTATTTTTTATCTAGAGGCCATTTCACTTAAGAAATCATCTAAGAAATCCCAACAAACAACACTTAATTCATGCATATCCCAAAAACCCACCTCCAAAAGCCACTAGTGGGACCCATTCACCACCTTGGGTGAATGAGTCCCCTCTGGTGGGACACATTAACCAACGGTGGTGAATGAGTCCCTTTTGGGGGGGAATTCAATTTTGAGCGGGAATTTAATTAATTCAACTTATTTTTTCAATGGATGTCGGCCTCTTAGGTCTAAATAACAGGAATATTAGGTGTTGATGCCTATAAATACACATTTTAGGTCATTTTTCACATCTCTTAGTCATTTTTACAAAAAAAATACTAAATTCAAATCATCTACAATAAGTTTCATTAGCATTTTCTACAACAAAGTTGAAGTTTTAAGGCAGCAAACTAGGGTTTTTGTAGGTCTTGAATCTCACTCTTCATTCAAGATTCTACATTGCAAAGAGTTGAAGGTGGATGTATATGGTGAATCATGGAGAAATCTAGGTTTAGGAGATGCAACTAGCCATCAAATCATACCTAAAGACTTGTTTTCAAAGTGATTCCATCTTCCATTTTCTCTTTATCTTCAAATTAAGGTTTTCATTTCATTTGCATGTCATTTACATATATTTTGATATGTTGTAGGATTTCTAGGGTTGAAGTCTTGCATCATTCAAATCACATTTGTTCATCTTATTCTAGCACAATAGAATAGGGTTTGTCATGCTTCAAATTTTCCTAGTCTTTGACACACTTTAGACTAGGGCTTTAAGAATATTTTTATCCATTCAAGGTTTGATTACCCAATTAGGGGTTTGACCAAGGAAACCCCCATTAAAAAAGAAATTTTAAGCTATTTTGCAAGTACTTTTTGAGATCCCGATCCGGATTCCCGTCAAAAAGTGTTGTATAGGTGATGAGGTGTAGGTCTAAGATATAAATTTGTAGAAAATAAAAAAGGATTGATTCACCATGGATGGAAAATGAGTCCCACTTGAGGTGGCTAACATAGTAAAATGCAGATTCTAGTACTCGGTGAGCAGAAACTAGTTTCTAGGCAGAAAACCCTGACCTAGGATTGATTCGCCCAGGGTGGCGAATGAGTCCCAGTCAAATAAAAAGTCAATTTTTCCAAATTTTCAAAGTGCTTTCTAGTCTTCATTAGTCTCACAAATGCACACATCCTGAGTTACAACTTTCTATTTGATTCTATTTGCATTTTTGTTCATCTTTCTAGGTCTTTTGCAAACGTCACTATGTTTTCAAACATTGCATATTTCATTAGTTTTGCATTCATAATCAATCAATTTCATAACTTAGCTACCATTAGATCATTTCATTTAGTCTTAGTTACACCTTTCATACTTTAGTTTGAGTGAACCACATTAATTTTAGTGTTCTATCTCTCTCCTTTTATGTGAAAAACCTTAAGAGTGCAAGGGAAGCCCATAGAACACCTCAAAATTGATAGTTCATTTTGGTGAACCTAGATATTGAACATTATCTCTTTCTGATTTGCATTTTCATTTGCATCCTATGACTCAATTGCATTAGCTTTTGCATTGTTTTTGCATCCTAGGGCTTACTAAAATTTGCATTAGTGAAACTATCATTTAGAGGTCATTATTGCATTTCATTTCATCAAATCATCTCAAGATTCTGCATTTCCAGTATTTATCTGCATTATATAGACATAAACACATAGAAAAACACACAAAAAAATAGAAAAAACTTTAAAACACCTCTTCTTGGACTTATTCGCCACCTTGGGCGAATCAATCCCATTGCAATTTTTGCATCACTATTTCTAGAATTCAGTTTCCTGCAATTCCTTTTATGTTCTAGTTTAGTTATTTTTTGTTATATCAAAATCATTTGAATAAGCATCATTTTATTTCATGGAATTTATAGATAGTATTAGATTTTTGTATGTTTCCCTTTTAGCATTAGTTCCTAGTTCCTTTAAATCAGAGTCATCAATTCATAAAAATAAAAAAACTAAAACATCAAACTAACCTTTCAAACAAATGATTCAATTTAGAAACACCATCTCATCCAAGCCTCTTAGAAGTGATGATGTAGACAAGTTAGATGAAGTCCTTTAGGACTTCCTCTCACTCACTTCATCCTCTAAAGCTTTCCATGAGAAGCCTAAACCAATTAATGATAACTTATCTCTCAAACCTTCTGGTTATGATGACTTTGACTTGTTAGATGAAGCCCTTCAGGACTTCATCTCGCCTAAGTCATCAACTAAGGTTTGTTGTGACCAACCTACAACAATGAGTGTTAACACCTCTAAAGTTTTCCTTGAGAAGCCTAAACCAATTAACGATAACTTATCTCTCAAACCATTTGGTTGTGATGACTCTGACTTGTTAGATGAAGCCCTTTAGGACTTCATCTCGCTTAAGTCATCCACTACAGTTTGCTGTGAAAAATCTAAAACTAAGGATGTTAATGTGATTCAAACTCAACTCATTATTTATCCACCCTCGCATAAACTTCATCCTTCTAATAAACTCAATTTTACTCTTTACCCACCTAAACCTGATGTGTTGCAGCAATCCTCGATAATATTACTATTGCTCATACATATAATACCCGAAATAATCCTCAACCACCGCAACCATCCCAAACCTCTTTACCTTTACCTAATCCACCTAGTTCTCCTCACTTTCCCTCACACACAAAGGAGTGTGATCTTGTTGAACTCAAGAATACTCCTGCAAAGATTCCCCTTTGGTATTTACTTCAGAATTCACCAAATTACCACACTATTCTTCAAACAACATTACAAAAAATTGTGGTTCCTCCTGGTACAACTCCAAATGATGTGGAAGCTTTAATACATGGAATGAATAAAGTTAATCTAGACAGTTATTTCCATCAACATGAGCTCCCTCCTTTAGAGTTGTGAAAACAAAATGAAGCCTTTATGATAGTTGCTCAATTCAATCGAATAGGTATCAAAAGAACCCTTATTGATAATGGTTCTTCCCTTAATGTGTGTAGTGTGAATCTTTGGTGCAGGAGCACCTACAACCATGATGCAAAATTGGATTTGGTGATAATGTGTCAAGGAGAAATTTGAGTGAGTCTAGGTTAGTATAGGGGGTGATCATGTAAAGTTGTTAAACAAGGTTGTCAAAATGTAGTTTAGGGAATATTAAGAGACTTAGAATTTTAAAAAAATAGTTAGAGGCATTTGGTGGTTATTTTTCTGTTTGAAAATGTATTTAAAGGTCTTTGAAAGGCTCAAACAAGGTTGTCAATTCATGTATTGTAGCATTCAATTCAAAAGACAACATTATCTTCTTCATTTTTTCTGTGTTTTCAGATCTTCTATCCTGTATGGACCATACAGACTACTTGATGTTGGAAAAACTTTTTTGCTTGATGGTAACATGTGTTAGCTCTTATTCCCATCCATTTTGAAGGTTTAATATTAATTTTGGTGATAAATCTATGTATTTTACTATGACTGCCCTATTATCATAGTTTGCACTGTTGAAGGTCTTCTAAGATGCTTATCTAACCCATTCCACTTTTTGTATCCACTATTCCTTGTGGAATGGATCCCAAATAATGTGAATTAGTTTTCTTGATGTTGTGGTAGGCTATGGAATGGAGTTGATCAAGTTTTAATGTTTCTCTAGAGCTGGGCATAACACTTTGTAAGTGAAATTGGGTTGTTGAGTGAGGGTTTTGAAGAAATATGAATGCTATTGACTTTGTGTGAGACTTTTAGGCATGTACAGATCATTTTTGATCAGTTTGAAACATTGGCTCAGTTGGGAAATTCCAATAGTTGTGTTTTCCATTAAACCCTAGTGTTTATGCAAGGCAATGGAGGTTTTCATAGACCAACATTGAGGAAGCCTTGAAACTGAGAAAAAATTGTGGAATTTGATGTTTTGATATATAACTAATGACTGTTTGATGATTTTTTGTGAAGAGCAGGTGAATAAGAGGGACCTCCTTTGTTAATTTTAGCTAATTTAGTAGCCTTTTGGGCAGAGCAGTCTATTGAATCTTAATGATGGTGCAAAGAAACTTGGTGTGATATTTTGGGATTTTTTTTTAGGATTTGTGTTAAATATTATTTGATGTTTGGTTGGCCATTGTATGGCCTTTTCAAAAGAATATCTCCATCTATTGAATTTTGAAGGCTAGAAGCCAAGTGTTGTTGTTTTGGGACAGTTTGAGGGAGTTGTCTTCTAAAGATTGTTTCTTTGTTTGAGTCAAGTTAATTGGGGTTGGGGTTTCTCCACCTTCTATTGCATCAATCTCATTGATAGATTATGTGTTCAAAAAGAAAAAATAAAACATGATTCCTTATCCATTCGCGGATTTGACAATACAATAAAGCAAGCACTCAATGTAATCATTTTTCCTATTACAACTGGGGTGGCTACTATGCAAAATCCTATTCATGTCATGCCTTATGATCTTTCGTACAATATTATTTTAGGAAAACCATGGATTCATGAGATGAATGCAGTGCCTTCGACCCTTCATTGTATAATGAAATATGTTTATAACAACATTTATCAAGTTGAAATAGACCCCAAGCCTGAAAGTTTCTTGCAGCTTCAAAAAGGAACTACAAGTCCTCTAAATACATTAATTCGAACATCCAATATAGAACCTCTTGAAATTGAACAAAAAGATGAGGAATCAATGTCTAAATTATTTGGTGATGATTGGGGATCCTTAGAATTCACACCTTCATTTATGGGAAAATACATAATCACACAAAAGAGGGATGACAAACAAGAACAACCAACCATCATGTCAACTCAGAATTCAGAAAAATATTTTCATACATCTATCTCCTCTACTTTGGAAGAAACTACTATGTACACAACAAATTTTGATGAGATAGATTATCAACATCTGCCTAATCCAAAGGAAATGGTAAGACTTTATGGAAAAGGAAATGAAGTTGTGAAACAATTGGGATATATTGGAAAAGGGTAGGGGAAGCATGAATAAAGTATTTGTGTCCCTATAGAACCTAATACACAAGAGACAAAAACTAGATTGGGATATTATTTTTCTAAGATGACAAAAGCTACTCAACAACCATCTTTGAACATCAACACTATTACATGTCAACCAAAACACAATCTCACAATCAAACATCCTGAATTGCTTGATATGGACTTACCACCATCATGACAGTATGTTGACAGTGATGAAACTCTCAAACAAATGTTAGGAGTTTATAATAACACATCCTCTATTACTCCCATGAAATGGATTACTTGTGATGTGATAATTACCAAGCAAAATGATAGTGATATCACTGAAGAACCATATGATCCTAAAGTTCCTAAATCTAATGCACTCCCCTTAGGAGATACAATTGAAATTCCAATGGACATAGATGATAAAGACAAATTTATTAAGATTGGGAAGTACCTTGACGATGAAGAACAAGAGGATACTACAACCTTGCTTCATGATTTTCCTAAAAAAAATTCTTGGAAATATTTTGATATGCCAGGAATTGACCCAAAAATTGTGACACATAACACCATTCTAGCTGAAAATGTTAACCCCATTCACCAAAATATACGAAAAAGGAACCCTAACATAGCCTTGTATGCTAAAGCAAAGCTTGAAAAAATCCTTAATGTGGGTTTCATTTTCCCTATTGATTATTCTCCTTGGATAGATCAAATATTGTCACAGTTGCTAAACCCGATAATCATATTATGATATGTACGAACTTTCGTAACTTGAATAAAGCCTCTTTAAAAGATGACTTTCCACTTCCTAATATTGACATGATCATGGATTCAACTACTGGACATGCTTTGTTGGCATTCATGGACGGATTTTCTAGCTATAATCAAATCATTATCAACCCTCAAGATCAATACAAAACTACATATACAACTATTTGGGGAGCATTTTGTTGGGTTGTGATTCCTTTAAGTTTAAAGAATGTTGGTGCAACTTATCAATGAGAAATGACATTTATCTTTCACAATTACATACATAAAATCTTGGAAGATTATGTTGATGACATCCTGGCTAAATCCTTAACAAGACAAAACAATGTAAATGTTCTTTGAAAAATCTTTGAGCGAATATGTAAATATAACATGCACTTAAATCCAAAAAAGTGTCTTTGGTGTAGATAGTGGAAAATTTTTGGGGTTTGTCATATCTCATAGAGACATTGAGGTGGACACAAAGACAAATGATGCCATTATTAGCATGCCACCTCCTAAGAACATTTCTCAATTATGCACATTACAGGGCTGAATTCAAGCTATCCTTCATTTTGTTTCATCTTTAGCTAATCACACATTACCCTTCTTACATCTTCTCAAAAACGATGTACCTTTTGATTGGAATGAGGATTGTAACCAATTTTTTTGAGAGTTTAAAGGAATACCTTACAACTCCACCCATTTTACAACCTATTGTTTCAAATAAACCATTTATCCTTTACATAGACGCATCAGCCCATGCTCTTGCAACATTGTTGGCTCAACAAGACAATCATGGAAAAGAACATCCTATTTATTACATTAGTCGAACTTTAATTGATTATGAATCTTGATATTCACCAATTGAAAAAAAATGTTTGGCTCTTGTATTCGCTACTAGTAAGTTGTGACATTATTTACTAAATGTTGAAATACAAGTCATGAAAAAATTTGATCCCCTTAAGCATCTTTTTAATAAAACCAACCTATCTAGATGCTTAGCTAAGTGGGTTATGTTGTTAACTAAGTTTGACCTTAAGATTGTTTCCCATAAAGTAATCAAAGGAAAAGTTGTAACTAATCACTTAGCTGATACTCCTCCTCTTGCTTTACCTAATCATGACTCCTTTCCTAATGATAGTGTCTTGAACACTGATGTTAAAACATGGGAATTTTATTTTGATGGATCTAAGTGTAGAACAGGTTACAGCGCTAGAGAGGTATTAATTCCGCCTAATGGAAAGCCTATTCCCTTGTCCTATCGATTAAATTTCCTATGTACAAATAACATAGCTAAGTATGAGGCATTAATCACAAGATTGCAAGCTACTTTAACCATGGGTGCTAAAGATATCAAGATCTTTGGTGATTCGTAATTAGTAATAAAAAAATCACTAGGACATATCAAACTAAACATGACAAATTATCAAAATACAAGGATCTTATAATGAAACTTGTTGATGGTGTTTTCTGCACAGCAACAACTCAGACATAATATGATATTATATCTCTCTTGAAAGGTAAATCTCCATTAGCAAGCCTCAAGACATAACCCCAAGGTCTCTAATGTTAGGTCTTGACAATGCATAAACAACTCAGATAATATGTGAAATGTTGGTAATCACAAAGGGACCTTACTACAAGCAAATACTGAATCTTCAAACTTATCAGATCTAGCAATATGGTGATACTTCAAATCCTAAATCTAACCCAAATAACAAAGAAATAGCAAAAGATAATAGTTTCAAAGAGATTTCTAAGATCAACACTAATCCTAAGATTAACAGTGCAAATGAAAAAATACTTGAAATGGACCAATCCCTCATAAATTAATTCATGCTTGACCCAGATAAATCTGCAATCTTACAGAAATAGTGCAATCTTCTAAGGCACGAAATATTTTCAAAACATGAACATTTATCCAAACAACCCTATTGCAATTGGGATGAACAAACATTCACAACTAAACTAAGCACAATGAATATCAAAGTCCAGACTAACTTTGCAAAGCAACTAACAATCAACTAGCTGCCAAAAGTATGAACTAGAGATTGTTGCAACACTTTGAGCATCAAATCATAAACACCATTAAGTTAAATAACATAAAATCTAACATATATCGAATAAACTTAAGGAATTTCAAAAGATAGAATCACAAGAACCATGCCAGATAAAATTAACACAGGAAGGGCACCAAATCACAATGCCTTTACTTGAATTAAATCATCTAAAGTAGTAGCAATTCCAGTCTTTTGTTACAACACATCCTTGAAAAATAATCCTAACTACTAACTCCTTGTTTTAATGCTTAATTTTCTCCAATGTAAAACTATCCAGCCCTTTCAAATGAGGAAATATCCCTATTTATAGAGATTACATCTTATGTCGGCCCAAATAGGGTTACAAACAATAGGCCCCAAAAATAAGTCGGCCAAGAAGAATTCAAAATAAAGTAAAATGTGCATTAAATGCATGTGTTTCATCTAGGTCGGACTGGGATCTCCAACATGGTTCGATCCAACGCATGTGAAGGATGAAGAGGAATAATAGGGAAGCGCAAATTTTGATGAGGCATTGTATTAATTGCTCTCCCCTTTGTCCTTATCTCATTCCACTTTATCCTGCACCATCAGAAATACCTTCTCCAAGTTAGCTATAGGTGCACTAACTAAGACCTTAATTTTTCTCTCAATGGATTTGATATCCTCTCTTGACTGCTTAATGACCTTATCCCAATATTCCTTCAGGGTTTGATACTTTTTCATCATTTCAATGTATGTGGCTGCATCATATAATTGGTGTTCAATAACTGGGCCATCATTGAGTGGAGAATATACATCTCGCCACCATTTCCTGAGTTGCTCTAAGTTCAGATGTTTTGGTGCAAACCTTTTTCTTCTGGTCATAACTTTGAAGAAAGAAATGTACTTGTTGTAGATTTTAGTCAGGGTATCCTCAATTTTCTTTCCTTGCTTATAAAAATTCTTCAAAACCCTTTGCCTTATTTGTAAAGCTTCGTACCATTCCCAGGGTTCTACAGCTTTGGAGGAAGGAATAATTCCATCACTTATCAACTTATCCTTAGTATATTCCATGATGGTCTTGATCTTCTGCAACAAAAGATCAACATCCTCCTTATCTTGAGCTAGTATATTCTTTAACCACTCTACTAATCTTATAGCATCTCCATTGGTTGATAAGATATCTTTAATGGAATTATCTCCTTTAGTCTCCACTCCCTGCAACTAGTTCAGTGTGGCACATGTAGTGGTTTTCATCTTCTCCAACTCAGTTATTGTCTCTTGTGGTAGAAAACTTGCACCAGATGATGAGGAGCTGATGGATTGCAAGGGTATCATCAAATCCTATAGATACCTCTTTAGTTTTTCATTGTCTTTCTTCAAATCTTGCTTAGCTTGCACCTCTTTCTTCAATCTACTCAAAATAGCAGCACTGGAGCCTTCAAATTCTTCAACTTACTACATCATGGAGGTGGGTCCCAAGCTGATAGTTTGCACACTATAATCTCTACCAATCACTTCATCTTTATTCTTATCTGGTATAGGCATGGCAATGTGAATCACCATGTTATTAGCTTCATCCCTCTCTATCTTGGAGATAACCTTGGCTTTCTTCTTTGCTTTTCCCTTTCCTACGTTTTCTAGTAATTCATCCTAGTTGGGAGGAGTATCATCCACCAAAATTTTTTTACTCTTTAATTCCTTGTCCAACCAAGTAGGAACAGTGGAATCCGACTGCTCATTACCTTGTCCAATCACATCCTATTGAACCTTGGAGAAATCCTTATTCAAATTTTGCTTTTTAGGAATCTCTTCAGTCTTATCTTCACTTCCCTTATCATGTTCTTCTTCTTCCTACACTAGTGAAGGGGTCTTGATTGGTACTTCCTCTCTCTGTGGAGGTCTATCTCCTTCATTTCCTATAGGTGAATCTTCATAAGTTGCCAAAGTGGACTACAATATCCTCTCAATTTCAGCCTCTGTATTGTAGAGCTCATGTTCTTAGAATTCTTCTTCTCCTTGATCTTGGTAATCCTCTGCATCCTTAGATTCACACGATATGTTATGAGTTTCATGAGAAGGAGGGACATTATCATGTTCTATGGTAGGGACAGCTAAGGGAACATTTTTCTTTGGCACACCATCCTTGGGAGAGGGAGTTCTTGATCTTCTTGTGTACACTTATGTTTTCTCTCCCAAACTTCCCACGCTTACTACTGGTGGGCCAGCTTCATCCCCTACCTTGGAAGATTCCTTCTTCTTCTACGAAAATCTCACAACTCTTCTTCTCTTAGGCATAGAAGCACTACCTTCGTTTCCCTCTTCCTCAGCTTCTCCCTTTCCAGATTTCTTTGTCTTTGCAATTTGTTTTCTTTTCTTGGCGATAGGTCTTCTTTGCTTCTCTCCTTCAGTCGTTTGAACATCCTTAATATTTATTTTGAAAGGAGAAATCACCTTAGCCTTACCCTTAGGGTCCTGCTCAATTGACTCCTCAGAAATAGAATAAGACTCCAAGTCTCCCATTAGGTCATAGGTGCATTGCACACCTTCAGTCTCTAACTCCCAAATCTTGTGCTTCAGCCATAACTTGGTGTACCTAATTATTGGAGTCATGATCTCCTCTAACTCTATCTTCTCTTCCTCCATCCATTCTATCTCTCCTATCAGTTTGTCTTTCACAGGCTCATAGTCATGACTCTGAATCAAATCTCCATTATCTTCAATCTAATCAAGAATGGAATTTATGTTGTATAGTCAAACCAAGTTCACTGGCAACCTAGAAAAATTCTTTCTCCTAACTTCAAATTCATCCTTACTATTATCCCAATAATCCTATACATCATCCTTATGGTTGTATTCCCTACTGGCCTTCTTTTGTGCCTCACAAATCCTATCAAATTTGGATCTCTAAGAATGGAAAGAGAGACCCAAGGTGCTCATTTCCTTAGAAGAAGAATGGGCTGAATTAATAGAGGGGAAAGCTTCATTACTACCTATTCTCAAAGGAAAATCACCACCAAACCAAGTCTTATGTTAGTCTTTCTTACCAATTGCATCAAAAGCACATATTTGTCTTGTGACATCCAAAAGTTTAATGTGATTTGTGGGATATCTATGGAGTCTATATGGTGCCCTCTAACAACCATCTATTCTGATGTATGAGAAGGTAGAGAACTCGATAAACCAAGCTCCAAACCTTTTGATTAGATCCTTGGTATTGTCTGAGATCCAAACATGTTCTGTACCCTGTAATAACTTGGTGATGTACATGGTGAATGCATCATTGACCCTCCTATAACTTGTGCTACCCAAATGTAATTGTGGGTACACCTCATATATCACATCTCACCCAAACACACCCCTTGTGCTTAGCCTCTTGTATGGATGGAACCTTGCAAGTGCATAAACCAAATAAGAGGTCATTGTGAAGGTCTTTGTCTATAGCACATTGCACATATAATGCCTGCCCAATGATAATCAATATTCTGCTCCATCCTCACAATGACATGGAACATCCAATTTTCAAATAGTCATGCACTCTTGA
>VDFB02379741.1:0-18700 GCA_007258455.2 Sequoia sempervirens
TATGTTTGGTAGATGGAAGGAAATATATGGATGGATTGAGGCATGAAAATATGTGTTTTGCATTAATTCCAAAGAACAACAATGGTCCAAACATATAGAACCCTACTACAAAGAATGAAGAAGTAGCAGAACTATTGATAGAGTACGAAGACGTCATGTTAGAGAATTGTACTAGATGGACTCCCACTAGCTCGAAGTATATGTCATCATATAGATCTTATACTGAGAGCAATTTTTCAAAATAAGGAAACATGTAGAATGACATCTGTAGAGAATGTAGAATTGAACTGACAAATACAAGAGTTGTTGAAGAAAGGATTGATCAAAGAAAGATTAATCCCATGTGTGGTACCTATTGTACTTACACCAAAGAAAGATGGAGAGTGGAGAATGTGTGCAGATTCTAGAGAAATAAATAAGATCACTATCAAGTATAGATTCCCATTGCCAAGGATGGATGGCATTATGGATTGTTTGAGTGGAGTAAAATATTTCACAAAGATTAACCTAAAAAGTGGATATAATCAAATTAGAATCAAAGAAGGAGATGAGTGGAATATTTCATTTAAGACCAATGAGGGATTGTATGAATGGTTAGTAATGCATTTTGGATTGGCCAACACATAGAGAACTTTCATGAGATTGATGAATGAGGTACTAAAGAAATTCTTGGGTAAGTTTGTTATTGTTTGCTTGGATGATATTTTGATTTTTAGTAAGACTAGGGAAGAACATTTGTGGCACAAAAAAAAGTATTTCATAGGTTGAGAGAATGGGAAATTTCTAATTAATGTCAAGAAGTGCAGCTTTATGAAGACAAAGTTGGTACATTTGGGATTTGTTATTTCTTCTGAAGGATTAAAGATGTACCCTAAAAAAGTGACAGTAATTGTTGAGTGGCTACACTAGTAAACATTGGAGAAGTAAGATCATTCCATGGAGTAGCAATTTTCTACTAGAAGTTTATTAGAAGCTTTAGTAGTGTTTGTAACCCCATGATAGAGATAATGAGAGGAGATAAAAATACTTTAAGTGGACATCAAGAGCACAAAAGAGTTTTGAATTGTTGAAGCAAAAGGTGATAGAGAAACCAACATTAGCATTACAAGATTTTGACAAAGTATTTCAAATTGATTGTGATGCAAGTGAAAATGCAATCATATGAGTAGTGTTAAGTCAAGAAGGGAGACCCATAGATTATTTTAGTGAGAAGTTGAATGATTCCAGAAGAATATATTCAATTTATGATTAGAAATTCTATGCCATAGTTCAAGCCTTGAATAAATGGAGACATTATTTGTTGCCTAAGAATTTTGTGTTGCATATAGATCATCAAGATTTATTGTATTTGAATAGTCAGGGGAAGTTGAACCAAAGACATATGAGGTGGGTTGAGTTCTTGAAGAGTTATACATTTGTGTTGAAGCATACGAGTGGTGAGTCAAACAAAGTTGTAGATGCATTGAGTAGGAGAAGAAATTTGTTGATAGAGATGAGGATAGAAGTACTAGGTTTTGAAGAATTAAAACATATGTATAAGGATATTCTAGATTTTTTGAAGCTTGGAGAGCATGTAAGGAACTAGTAGTGATAGATCGAAGCCAATGATTAGACTATTTCATTCAAGAAGATATGTTGTTTAGAGGAAATCGATTGTGCATTCCAAGGAGTTCAATAAGGGATAATCTAATCAAGGATAAGCACAGTGGAGGACTAGTAGGAAATTTTAGGATTGATAAGATAGTAGCTTTGGTGAGTGAACACTATTTTTGGCTACTGATATACAAGGATGTCAGGAAGTATGTTCAAAGTTGTAGAATTTTTCAAGCTACAAAAGGGAGTAGTTAGAATACTAGATTGTACAAACCTTTGACAGTACTAGAGAGACATTGGGAAGATTTGAGCATGTATTTCATATTGGGATTGCCTCTAGAGTACACATAGAGGTTATGATTCAATAATGGTAGTAGTGGACAAATTTTCCAAAATGGTACATTTCATTCCCTGTAAGAAGACTAATGATGTTGTGCATGTTGTTGACCTATTTTTCAAGGATATTATGAGACTGCATCGATTACCAAAGAGTATAGTTTCAGAAAGAGAAACCAAATTCATTGGGTACTTTTGGAGGACATTGTGGAAGAAGATGAAGATCTATTTGAATTTTAGTTTAACATATCATCCACAAACAGATGGACAGAAAAAAATTGTAAACACAAGTTTGGGTAACTTGTTAATGTGTTTGGTTGAAGAATAAGGCAGGGAATTAGGATATAATTCTACTACAAGAAGAGTTTGCATACAATAATTTAGTTAACTAGAGTATAGGAAGGACACCATTTAAATTTTTCATAGGAGTACATCCCACAGGAGTTGAAGAACTAAGGGACATTGGTATGGAGAACAAGAGGAGCGTAGAAGAAGAAGAATTCAAAGATTTTATGAAGACATTGCATAATCAAGTCTGAAGCACTTGAAAGACATGTGAACAATAAATACAAAGATAAGGAAGATGAGAAAATGAGACATAAAGAGTTTGTTGTTAGAGATGGAGTTATGGTATATCTAAGGAAGGAAATATTTCTAGTTGGAACATATAATAAGCTAAAGATGAAGAAGTTTGGACCATGTAAGATTCTAAGGAAGTTTGATTTAGGAAATGTGTATGGAGTTACTGGAGAAACTTGGTATATCACCTATTTTTAATGTTTTAGACATATATGAGTTTCATGAAGGATAGTAAAGTAGTAGTGACAAAGAAGTTGATTTGAAGGAATAGTTACTAGATCAACCATCAAAGGAGATTGAGTAGATTTTGGATATCATAAATGGAAGGAGTACTTAGAGCAAGCAATACAAAGAACATATGGTAAAGTGGAAAGTTTGACCAATGGAGGATTCATCATGGATTTCTCGGGCTAAGGTGGACAATTTTGGTTTTCCTCTAAGCCCTAGATAGTGAGAGACTCACTTTTCTTCCAACTATAGGAATCTAATGTAGGAGCATCTTTGGTTGTAAATAAATCATGTATCAACCAAAAACATTTCTTTCTTGCATTTCATTCAGTAGCAATTTCCTAATTTCATTCCATATTTCACCACATTATCGTTTCTTAGCTCATGGAGAAGGATATAGCATCTATAAAAAGCCATCTACATCATATCCATATTTTAGATCATTTGCATTTGTTTTCAAAAATTTATTGCTCTTAGTTCACGGTTAAAGCATTTGGGGCTAACCTAGTCCAGAATTCTTAGTGTGGACCTATTCTAGAATGTGCAAAGTTTAATGGAGTATCTTACAAAATTTTTGGGTTCGATGGGATCTCTCTTGGAGATTTGTAATTCATTTCATTTCACAAAGGATTTTCTTTCATGTTTCAAGGCTGGCCTTCATGTATAATCATTCATCAGGTTTTGTAAACCCCTGTGACTGACACAAACCTTTGTTGGAGCTGGAGAATCATATTTAAGAGCATTTGTAATCATTTGGAAAATTAATTCATTCAATTAGAGATAGTTAGATAGCTAGCTTTCGCATCAAACCTTTAGGGACTATAATAAGGCCCAGGTGAAGCCACAATAGTGGTTTACAATTCAAGTGAGGAAGGAAAACTCACAAAAAATGACCCCAAGGAAAAAAATGTGTTTTTTGGGGTCTGCATTTAACCTACTAGTTTGTAATGAACTTCTATTGGTTCAACCAACCCTCTCAATATTGGCTGCCAAAAAAAATGTGTACTGGGAAGTGGGTTTGGACTCCCTAGGGTTCGTGACTTAACCCCCTTATCCCTCCTTATCTCCTCGGTGACACAAAACCTAAATTTTGCACTTCCGGGTTCAAGTTGATAAATGAAAAATGGAGGAATCTTCACAAATCCAACAGGAATCAGGTAGACCTTGGAACGAGCTATCCAACGAATATAATTTTAATATGCTTTGTTTTTATTATGTATTTGTTTTTTTGGTTTTATTAAACATAGGTTTTTCATCGAAAATGAATTAAATATAGGTTTTTCATCGAAAATCAAGGTCTTTGTTCTGCACATGTGGAAAAATAGCAGTTTATCAAATTTTTTTTTGAAAAATATGAGTGCACCAGATATTAAAGTCCTTGATCCAACAAAAAAAAATTGAATTTCAATCTATACAAAAAAATTTATGCATTTTACGGTCGCGCTATGTCTGAATTATAATTGGTTTGACTTCGAAACTTGATTAAAGGAAAAATATTCAATAAAAAACTATCTAACCAAGTGGAAGCACTAGATATCAGAGTTACAAATCTAAAATAGAAAGAATTAGAATTTTATCCTTCATGGAACAAAAGTGGGCAAGTTATACAAAGGTGCATCATTTTTAAAATGTTTTGAAAAACCAATTTTTGTGGGAGATGGAAAAATAGGCGCAATCATTCCAAAAAATTTTGAAAAAATATTTATAGAATCTAGAAAAACGGACAAGACTCTAGTTTGCATCATCTTCAAATTCTTCATGGTTTAGCCGCTATAGGTGCCTGAATGTGAAGATTTAGTTAAAAATAATAATTTCAGATTCCAGTTTGGCCAAAAATTGTAAACCACTATTGTGGGATCACCCGCCCTTTAGCTAGTTATAATGTTGACTTCCCTTGTGGTAGGCTTGTGAGCCTTGCATATTCATCCATGAGGCATATGTTGCATGTAAGATTTCTAATTCAATAAAGATTCATATTTACAAAATACTTTCTTGTTTTATAAAATTTCTACTGTGTTGAATCTAAGCTGCACGATTTGGACTATTCTTTTTGGAACCCTCCACCTGTGACTGCACCATACATCCTCTATCCTCTTCAGCTTCTTCAACTTGATTGTTCAATATGACCACCATCTAATTGGATTTTACAACACTTTTGGATTGTTTTTCATTTTCCTTTAGTGTATGCTTCTTCTGCTTTGGGTTCTCCTTTCTTAGTCTCTCAATCTCATATAGAGAACAGATGATTTCACCCTCTATATCTAGTTCTCCTTCTTCATCTTCTTCATCTTCAACTTCTTCTTTTTTTATCCTCAGAAGTAGAACCTAATTCCATGAATAGTGATTCATTTCCCTCAACCATAAAGGAACAATCATGTTCATCATCTGAGCTATCACTAGCATTAGCCAAATCACTTTCTTCTTTTGTTTACAATCTCTTTTTATTCTTGAAGTTATTTTTCTTTGAGAAGTAGGGTTTCTTCTTCTTACTATCTTCTTCTTGCTCAGAGTTATCCTTCTTACTATAGGGGAATTTAGAAGCAAAATGTCATATTTTTCCACAGTTAAAGTATTTAGAGGGTAACTTACCTATGTAATTTTTAGAGCCTCTTCTCAATCTTCTAACAAAGTTAGCCTCTTTTTCAGTAATCTTTTCAAATCCAGATGTAGATATTTCTACCTTTTCCTTCCTAGCTACTTTAAATACATCTTTTCTCCTTGAGGTATCTACATATCTTGTTCTCATCTCATAGGTAGTGAAGGTACCATGCAACTCATCAACAATGACTTTGTCTAGATCTCTTGCTTCCTCTATTGCAAAAAATTTAGTCATACTTAGATGGTAAGGATCTTAAGACCTTTTTGGAAATCACAAACTCTTTCACTTCTTCTCCTAGACCTTTGATTGCATTAAATATTTCATCTACCCTGAGAAGGTAGTTTGCAATCTTCTCTTCTTCATTCATCTTGAGGCATCTAAACATACATTTGTAAGTTTGTATCTTGTCCACTTTACCTTATCATCTCCTTCATAGATTCTCTTTAACTTATCCCAAATATTATGAGCTATTTGATAGTGCATAACTTTGAAAAACTCTGAATTAGACAACCCATAAGGAAAAGCATTTTTTTTCCTTTGAATTGTTCTCATGTTATTTCTTATATCAATGTAATATGTACGAGGTATAGCAGTAATAACATGAGAATTTACAATAGACATCCATACATCAAACCCTAATGAGGATAAATATGCTTCCATCCTAATGCTCCAAACTGCATAGTTTGATCCATCAAAGAGAGGGTTTTGTTTGAGGAAGAACCTTCATGACTAGCCATCTTGTGTTCACTATCCAAGATTTATCTAAGCTAATTAAGCTTCTCTTAAGGAACCAAGGCTCTGATACCAATTGTTGGAACAAAAGTATCTACTAAGAGGGGAGTGAATCAACAAATCAATAAATTTTAACTTTTGATACCTCTTAAAGTAGATTAAAGATTATGCAGAGATCACACACACACAAATGCACATAACACCAAACACATGTGGAAAACCCAATATAGGAAAAATAATGGTGAAAAATAGCTGCTAGGATCTACTATAATAATCTAGCCTCACAATAAGAACCTCACTAGTTACAAAGTTTAAGGGCACTAACCCTAAGGAGACACCAATCCCCTAATTTAAGAGCACCAACTCTAAGGAAGCACCTACTCCCTAATTTGAGAAACAACTTAGCTTTTTGATGGCACCAACCAATCAAATTTACAATGAAATTATGGAGCTACAAATTCCAAATTACATGTGATTCAAAAATCAATCCAATTGAATGTTATAGACTTGTTCTACATCTGCTCATTCTTTGTTGTGCTTCTCTGTAAGAATTCCTATTACTTTGTTGTTGCTATCTCAGCAACTTATTCCTCTACTCTTTTCTTCTCCCCTTTCTCTGCTCTATTTCACACATATTCTATTCTAAATGCATATCCTAGATGATGTCCTTTATGTTTCTGTCTAGGTCTCTTTTTGCAACATTCATACACTCAACACCCTCAATTCTACCACACTTGTCTACACAACTTATCTCTCATTTTCTTCACTAACAAGTCTTCTCTTCTCAAAACATGCACCACTCACCCATCACCTCTATGATTTTCTATTTTTGGCATACAAAAAACCCTAGAACACATACATGCATTAAATGACCTATTTGCATGAGCAATCTACTATCACATGTTCTAGCCATCCGTTCTTTGATCACACTGACAAATCATCAAAATATCCAATCAAATTCATAGCATTAATAGTTACAACAATCAATTTCATTCACTTTTCTCTCTTCCACCATTTGACTGTGGGTTCCACTACCTAACCGATAGTGAATCAAATCTTCGAATGCTAGCCGTCAATATTCTGTTTCGTGGCATCATCGAACAATTCTCATTTAACTACTCCTACTTTAAAACATGACCGTTAAATAAAGTTCCCTTTAAACCTATGATGTTGATCTCTATCATGTGGCTTACACCTATCACACTTTCGCTTCTTGCTTAAGGATTCGTTTGTGCAATGAAAAGGGATCCTATGATGTAATAGCAGATTACCATATTTTCTCTCTGGACATGTGTCATCATTCTGCTCCATTGTTGAACTAAAACTTTGGACCCATCATAACTTCTACGAAATAACACAAGTCATTTGATCTCCATCTTCATCGTTCACCATCTGATCTCCTTCGCATTTCATTTTCCTAGTGCACATTCACTTAGCATTTACCAAATAATATTCGTGATGCGAAGAACCTCATGCAATCAACTTCTGCCACTTGGTAGCATTTTGCACATTGCATTTTCAACCCTATCAGAGCCATCTGAAACTCTGATGTCGCGATTACTGTTGATCCTTCTCAGATGTAGCACTGACCGTTGATCTTCCTATGTAGAGAGCCATCAATACGGTCCCACCGACCACGTGTCAACATTCCACACTTCCGCAGATAATAGCTAATATCATTTCTTGAGCAACGTGGGTGCGCGGGAATGCCTGATCATCAATCACTTAACCTCCAACGTTGATCGTGTTCGGGAAAATATTTACCGTCAGACTTGGGAAATATTAAAGTCCTCATCATTTTCCAAGCTGGTAATACCTAGGTTGAGGGGCCAGTCAACTCAATGACTTAAAATGCTTAAGTCATAACTTAAGCTACTGGTAATAGCTGATATCCAGTCAACGATCAATGATCAATTATAAATTCTTGTAGGTGCCATGACTAAAAACCTTATTGTTTAACTATAAAACTCTAGCCAGATCAAAGAGCATAAATATTTCATTTCTGAGCTCCATCTTTATCCTCTGATCATGTGGATCACACTTCTGGAATGAGCACAAAAGAATCATATCAGATCTGTCATCTGATTTATCCACGGACTTTTGGAAATAGTCTATGTAATTGCATGACGAATTTTCATGACGATATTGCACACCAATGCAAAACATGCTCTTCTCTCCATCATACTTCACCATTCACCTTGAGACTCATCAACTATCATCAATGACATCCAGACTACTAATGATATCCCCTTTAACATCAATGACAATCATATGCCAACAAATTTATATTTCATGTATTACTTTTGCATTCATTCAATTCCTTATATGCTATGTATGCAAGAAATTGAAGCTTCAGAATATTGTGTCACTAGCATTCTCATGATGAGTTTGTAGGTAATTACAAGTGTTTATACAAAGACTCATCCACTATGACTAGATGGATCGATACCACATAACATGCCATTACCCCATGCATCTCATCATCCCATGACCATTGAGGATAACACATCACTACAATGTTGTATATAAGTGAAATTTCTCTAACCCAATATTTCTTCCTTTATCTTCTAATTCTTATGATAGATTTGTATTGTAGATTTACTTTTACTTGTGTGGTAGAACCTATTCATGTGACATGTGTTTGTCTATCTTGTAGGTTCTTACAAAGAATGCATGCTAAATGTTGAACTTAGATGATGCCATTCAATACTGCCTATCACTTCAGATGAAACCTTAAGATATCCTTTATGTAGATGAATATTAACTTCACATGCATGTTTGTGAATGTAACATACTTTGAAATACACGCTTATTGTAAGGTTCACATGCACTTCAAACTAGAAAAAAAATATAATTGATGAAATTTGTATAATCATAATATTTACCATATTTTTTTTACTCATTATTAAAAAATGAATTTACAATCTCATGCAATCTCCTTTAAAACAGGAAAAAGACACAAAGCAGTGACTAAAATTTTGTAGTTGGGCAATGAGACCTTTTCTTCCATTGCTGTGTGCAAGTTTGACCATTTCCAACATTTGTATTTAATAATGTTTACCGATTCTTAGCTTGGCATTTTCTTTCCTTCCCGTGCTTTGATGGTGTAGTACGTCCAACATGCCATCTAATTCAACTTTTCTGTTTGACGAGTTCTTTCAATGTGCCAATTTGTCAAAAGTCAGCTATTGACGCACCATCATCTGAGTCTTGTGAACTCATTAGTCTGTATGTAGACAAGAAAGACCACATAATTTGCACCTTCCCCACCAGCGACTGCTCTGCGATTTCAACCATTTGAATTTGGCATGAAGGGAACAGACACATATGCCCATTACCATTACCAGTCTATGTGTGGACGTGACCAAGGGTGACGACAACTACTGTGTTGGTTAGTCGTAGAGTAGCTAGGCTATGTAATGTAATTTTTTATGTTTGGAATTTTCATTGTAATATTATAACTAACAATCCATTTTGGTGTGCAAATGGGTTGTTTAAGAGGTGTGAAGGTCAATTAGTTTATTTATTTTTTCATACTTTCAAGTAATATATGAAGTCAATTAGTAAGTTAGTGTGTGCAATTAAAGTCTTGATCAATAAATGATAGCTACATTAACTTTTATATTATTTAATGTTTAAAATTTAATTTTCAACATGTGGCATCTTTGGAATGTGCAAAAGAAGAAATACAGAGTATATATAAAAAATATTCCCTCTCTTTACACCTTTCTTTGTACCTCTTTCTACTTCCCTCTATTTTCCTCTCTTCCTCTCTTCCTCCCCCCCTCCTTCTATCCTTTCTCTCTTCTCTTTGTTATATTTAATGAGTGATTGAGTTTATGTGTCAAGTTTCACTAGTTAGATGCTCATTCATAACATGTAGATCATTTAATCACACTTTAAGTAGTGCAAACTTTGTGCCTTCATGTCTTCTTACCTAGAAATCAATGAGCAAAGTCCTTAGTGTATGATATTGAAAGCTTGCAAGTAATATGAGTATACCCACATGGAGATGCATGGACCAATTAGTAGCCAATATATCAACAAGGATTTTAATATAGGTTGACACCTAGTATCATGGTTATACCTTCAATAAATCAAAGACCAATGATAATATTTTCAATCGAATATTGAATTATTTATAATTGACATGTATGTCCTCATCTTCATTTTTTAGACTTGAATATGTAATATTCTTTAGTGCCCTCATCCCCTTACCCTAGAATCAAGATAGAAGACCTATGAGGGATCAAAACATAAAAAAGGGGACAATTAATGTGGAGCTACATTTTTGCATTTGTCAAAGAAAAGATTGCATAATAACTTTGAAAGATGGTTTTAAGAATGACAACACCCTCCAACAAGATCACATTTCTCTATTTTTTTAATGTACATTTTTTTTTTGGTATAAAATAGATTGATAGGCTTCAACAATCTAGTCACTTTTAAATAAATTTTATTATTTATATAGATGTATCACTTAAAACACAAATTAACCAAAATTAAGCATAATTGTTGGTTTGTCAGTGTGGTTTCTTAGTAATTATTTGTTTCGTCTTTTCAAATTTTGTTACTATTAATCTTTTGTACCTTGTCTAGTGTTTATTTCTAGTAATTTTAGAATTCTCATTAACCTTCTAAGTTTAAGAGAAGGGAATTTATGCATTAACCATTCAATTTGCATGTTAAACCATTGGAATTCTACGAATAGTGTCATTGTTAATCCATTAAAAGTAATGATGTTCTACACTCAAAGTAATTTTTCATGGAAATATGGCAGCTTTGAATTGTTGGAGCACACAAAGATTGGTTGCCTTGAATTGAGGCTCCAAGTGTCATCCATCGGATTTAGGTTCACAATGTGGACTCTTTTATGGCACTTTAATTAGCATAGGATTCATGTTACAAAGCTTTATTACTTCTTGCCAAAAAATGATGGTTGAACTCCTTTGTAGCAAATGCATCGACAAGGACCTCGGTGTAGGTTGACATGCAGGTATGGTGAATACTATATAACATAGAATTGATTTTACCAAATAATTTTTAATTTTAAGCTTTACTAAATTATACATTTGAATGTATTAATGATATGTTTTTATGATGATAGAAATGGCCCCATCTTTTTTAATAAGATAAAATGTTCATAGTTTTTAGTATGCTAAATTTTGGTCTATTGGTGTCTCAACAAACACATATTAAAAGAGTTATTTTCTATCAAGATATACGTGATTGTGTGCATTATAAATTATTGATATCAAAGCTACTCTTAGAAAAAAAATGGACATGAAAGTAGATCCAACTTGTTGTTTTGAAAAAAGGTACCTTTTATTGTAAATTGCACATTTTATTTTTCTTTGGTTTAACATTATTAAAATCCATGTAACATAGAGAGGGGAGTATAGAAAGAGAGATAAAGAATAAGAGAGAGGGAGAAAAGAGATATAGAGGGAAACAGAAATAGACAGAAGTACGGAAGAGCGAGGCTAGATATAAAGAGAAAGTGGACTCAAAGAGATATATAAGAAAAGTAAATAGTTAGAGAGATAAAGAGGGAGAGAGGGAGATAGAGATATATAAAGAGATATTGATAAAGAGAGAAATAGAGAGATAGGGTAAGAGATAGACATATGATATATAAAGGGAAAGAGAGATAGATAAAAAAAAGACTAACTTTAAATAAACTATTTTATGTTAACAATCCAAATATAACACACATGAGCATGAAGATATAACTCTCTACCCATGTCTCTTAGTCACTTTATCTATCTCTCCCTCTCTATCTCTCTATGTCTCTCTCTATATCCATCTATCTCCCTATTTATCTCTTACCTCTATCTCTCTTTTGATTTATTTCCCTTTCTTTCTCTCTCTATGATGAAATGACTTGCACAAGAGAAGAAGATAATATGAAATATGTTGCAAATACTTGATAATAATGTGCCATTTCAAGGGGGGAACCTCCTAATCCACTTCAAGGGGGATACCTCCAATAGTCTTCAACAATAACTCGATACCCAACATGATGATAATAACTAATCTATAGCTGATTACAACATTATGATAATAACTAATCCATAAGGGCATTCAACATTACAACTAGCCATAGGCCTTATTACAGACCCTCAACGAGGTTGATAAAAAATATATTTATCTAACTATCACTAACTGAATGAATACTTTTAAAATGATCACAAATGACCTTAAATATGATTCTCTAGTTGTAACAAAGGTTTGTTTTGGCCTCAAGGGTTTACAAACCCCAACAAATGATCAAGCATGTAGGCCAACCTTAAAATATGATAAGATAAACCATCACGAATGAAACATATTATGGGTCTCCAAGAAAAATCTCATTGGACCCAAAATGTTGTATGATGTCCTATTAAGCTATGCAAGCTACAAAATAGGTCTGCACTAAGAATTCTGGACTAGGTTGGCCCAAAATTCTTTGACTATGAATTAGAGTGAAATCCAGAGAGCAATAACTTGTTTGAAACAAATGAAAACTTTCTGAAATCTGAATATGTTGTAGATGGCCTCATGTAGATACTATATCTTACTTCGGGAGTTGAGAAATGACAATGCAGTGAAATGTAGAATGAGATGTTGAAACTATTATAGACTGAAATGCAAGAAAATAAATATTTCTGGTTGATACAAGATTGCTTTACTTGACAAGGGATGCTCCTATATCAAACACCCAAGGTTGGAATAAAATCGAGTCCCTCACTTTTTAGGGGCTAGAGGAAAACCAAAATGCTCCACCTCAACCTGAGAAATCCATGATGAATCCTCCATTGGTCTACCTTTCCACTTCACCAAATATTCCTTGTACTTCTTGTTCCAAGTGTTCCTTCTGGTTCTAGTATCCAAAATCTACTCAATCTCCTCCAGTGGTTGATATAAATATAAATATACACTTCAAGAAAGTAACTTTCAAAGATTGTATCAACCTAAAAATATGTGGATATTTGAGGAATATGCAAAGGATGCGTGTTGATGCTTTGTAGCATGTGGTGTAGTCATGGTAGGAGGGTTCTTGAAGGAACAGTTCAGACCGTGCATCGATGAGTAAACACAATGGAATTAGCATAGAGGATTGATTCGAGAACAAGAATCTTCATTAACATAGAATGCTTACATACAACATTGGCCACATAGGTGAGCATCCGGGATCATGGGCCTTTCCTTAGAGGCTTACAACATACAACTGGCCAGTAGGCCTTCTTACATGCCCCCGAAGGGTTATAATGGAAAATAAGAACCTACGACTAAGAACTGAATTGAGTGCTAATGTTGGATGATTCACAACTTCCTCCCCTCCCCTAAATGATTACAATGCTCATATATATGCTTCTCAAACTCCCAAATAGGTTTGTCTCGGCCTTAAGGGTTAATAACTCGATAATTGATCAAACATGAAGGCCGGCCTCAAAACATGAATAGATAACTCCACGTGAAAATGTGTAACTCGTAGATCTCCAAGATAGGTCCCAATGAACCCAATATGCTATAATGATATTCCATTAGGTCCACATGCTTCAGGAAATAGGTTTGCACTAAGAAATTGAGCTAGGTTGGCCCCAATGCTTTGTATGGAAAAATACAGTGAAATTATGAGAATGATAACTTTTAATAGGCAAGTGCAAATGATCTGAAATATGAATATGTGATAGGTGTCCACATATAGATGCTATATCCTGCGCCATGAGTCGAGAAATGGTAATGCGATGAAATGTGGAATGAACTAGTGAAATTGTTACTGAATGCAATGCAAGAAAATAACTGTTTTTGGTTGATGCAAGATTACTTTACAACCAGGGATGCTCCTGCATCAATTGATTGAACTGTGCATTATATTTGGATTTGATGTTTATTAGTGTAGCCTTAAATCATTATTTATTTGTGCAAGTACCTATAATGAATAGAGGTTAATACATGTAGATGAAAAGAGAGTGTTGAAGATTGTGCATTTGACAACCCACAAATGTGCACCAATAAATATGCATATATATTTGTGAATATAATATGTAATGAGGTTGACACCCTTTGCAAGTGGGGGTATTTGTAATAATTAAAGATTATTATAAAATGTTAATGTGGATTTTTTTGGTACAACTTGTCTTGTATTGTAAATGCAAATGTATGTGTAGTTGACTATATACATTGGTCAACTACACATTGACTTTTGAACATGTATTGGTGCTTTTGCAACATTTTATTAGTTCAAATAAAGTTTTTTAGTCGGTCAAATGCAAATATTGTTTTGGAGGGGTAAAGTAAGCAAGGACTAAATGATTATTGGGGCGTGGGAAATAACTAGACCCCTTCCCCTAGATACAAAATATAATGATAAAATTTGTGTAATCATAATATTTATCATTTATTTTTTTACTCATTATTAAACAATAGATTTATAAATTTATATATTGACAAATAGCACAATCTCATGCGCCCTTTTCTTCCATTGATGTGTGCAAGTTTGACCATTTCCAACATTTGTATTTAATAATGTCGTAATGCGAGGCAGGCGTTGTGGATCATCACCATCCAAAGGAGATTCTTAGCTTGGCTTCAAATAGCTTACTTTCACATACATGCAAACTGAAACGGCAGACATTATTGAATGAAAATGTTGGAAATGGTAGAGCTTGGCGAACGTCAACGGAAGACAAAGTATGGTCGCCCCATCATACAGAACATAAATATAGATATATTTTCTTTCTTTCCCATGCTTTGATGGTGTAGTATGTCCGACATGCCATCTAAGTCAACTTTCTTTTTCGACGAGTCCTTTAAATGTGCCAAATTGTCAATAACTCAGCCATCTACACACCCTAATCTGAGTCTTGTGAACTCATTAGTCTGTACGTAGACAAGAAAGACGACATAAGCGACTACTCTGCGATTTCAAGCATTTGAATTTGGCATGAAGGGAACAAACACATAAGCCCATTACCATTTGTCAACCAAAAATAATCCAGCCGTAGCTACCTAATTCATTGTAGAACGTAATCTCTTTTTGTCTTATTAACACACAAGTCTATGTGTGGACGTGACCAAGGGAGTCGACAACTACTCTGTTGGCTAGTCGTAGAGTAGCTAGGCTATGTAATGTATTTTTTTATGTTTGGAATTTTAATTATAATAGTAGAACTAACAATCCATTTTGGTCTGCAATGGGTTGTTTAAGAGGTGTGAAGGTCAATTAGTTATTTTCTTTATTTTTTCATAAGTTCAAGTAATATATGAATTCAATTGGTAATTTATTAAGTAAATAATGTTGTGTGTGCAATTAAAGTCTTGATGGATAAATGATAACTACATTAACTTTTTATATTGTTTAATGTTTAAAATTTAATCTTCAACATGTGGCATCTTTAGAATGCACAAAAGAACAAATAAAGAGTATATATAAAAAGTATTCCCTCTCTTTGTATCTTTCTCTTCACCTCTCTCTACTTCCCTCTATCTTCTTCTCTTCCTCTCTTCCTCCCTTCATCCTTCTATCCTTCTCTCTTTTGTTTGTTATAGTTAACAAGTGATTGACTTTATGTGTCAAGTTTCACTAGTTAGATGTTCATTCATAAGATCATTTGATCACACTTTAAGTAGTGCAAACTTTGTGTCTTCATGTCTTCTCGCCTAGAAATCAGTGAGAAAAGTCCTTAGTGTATGATATTGAAAGCTTGCAAGCAATATGAGTTTACCCACATGGAGATGCATGGACCAATTAGTAGTCAATATATCAACAAGGATTTTGACAGGTTGACACCTAGTATCATGGTTACCTTCGATAAATGTAATATCAATGATAATATTTTAAATCAAATATTGAATTATTTATAATTGATATTTATGTCCTCATCTTCATTTTTCAGACTTGCATATGCAATATTACTTAGTGCCCTTATCCCCTTACCCAAATCAGGATAGAAAACCTATGAGGGATCAAAACATAAAAAAAAGGGACAATTAATGTGGAGCTACATTTTTGCATTTGTCAAAGAAAAGATTGCATAATAACTTTGAAAGAAAGTTTTGAGAATGAAAACATCCTCCAACAATATCACTTTTCTCTATTTTTTTAATGTACATTCTTTTTTGTATAAAGTAGATTGATAGGCTTCAACAAGAGTCACTTTTAAATAAATTTTATTATATATATAGATGTATCACTTAAAACGCAAACTAACCAAAATTAAGCATAATTGTTGGTTTGTCATTGTGGCTTCTTAGTAATTATTTGTTTCTTCTATTCAAATTTTGTTACTAGTAATCTTTTGTACCTAGTTTAGTGCTTATTTGTAGTAATTTTTGAAATCTCATTAACCTTGTAAGTTTAAGAGAAGGGAATTTATGCATTACCACTATATTTGCATGTTAAACCATTGGACTTCTATGAATACTATCATTGCTTTAAGCCCTTAAGTAATGATGTTCTACACTTAATATGCTTTTGCATGGAAATATAGTAGCTTTAAATTGTTGACACACACAAAGATTGATCACCTTGAATTTAGGCTCCAAGTGTCACTCATGAGATTTAGGTTCACAATGTGGAGTCCTCTTTTATTACACTTTAAGGAGCATAAGATTCATGTTACAAATATTTATTACTTCTTGTCAAAAATTGATGGGTGAACTTTTTAGCTAATGCATCGACAAGGACCTCAATGTAGATTGACATGTAGGTATGGTGAATACTATATAACAGAATTTGACTTTACCAAACAAATTTTACTTTTAGCTTTGCTAAATTATGTTGGAAGAATAACAAGTGCTTGTAAGTGTGAATTGAGCAAATGAAGAGTAGAATAGAGTGTTGATTATGATAAGTGTGAAGAGTTTTGAACCATGTGGAATGAGCACAAGGTATATATAGGTATGCATTGGAGTGTTTTCATTGATGTCAACATTGTATTCTAGTACAAAGAATTTGGTGCAGATCAGTTTGGGTGTATTGAGCATGTTTCCAAAGATATAGTAAGAGAAAATTTTGCAAGAAGGTTTGATCCGATGAAGGAAATAATTGTGGAGATTGACTAAGTGCCAACTTTGGTGATTTTGTGTATAAGGGATCTGATATTTGGGTCTACATTAGTTCACTAATGAATATTTTTCTCTATACTTCTAACATAATTTTGTTGGTTTGTAGAAGAACTTAATTCCAAATTTTCAGCTTGTTTTGGTTTTTGGTTTTGAAGTTATGAGTAACAGAAGTTTGGTTTGGAAGTTTCAAGCATTTCTAGTATAGTGCATATGTGTTGGCGAATACACATCTCTCTGCATATTAGATTTTGGTTTTATGATTTGGTGGAGTTGTTAACAAGTGTCAATTGATTATGTATTCCAATTGGCATAATGTTTACAGATCCGCGTGTATGAATATGGATGTACAGTTGGAAATTTTTATAATTAGGTCACTACAAGTGTCAACCTAATGTATTGGATGCATTGCAAAGATTAAGTATTTTTGTTGATATATTATGTGGGTACTATTTTAGGTCAGTGCTGACCTATTTCAAAGTGTTATGAGGTTTGAATGTGTGTGTGAAGCTTGTGTGGAAGGATCTTGAGTTGAAAAGTTACATTTTGTTTAAATTACATCTAATTAGGCTGACCTAATTGATATTAAAGGTGAAGTAGATATATAAGAAAGATAATTTTTAGTGTTTTGGTATGACTGTGGTGCATATGATGAGAATACTATGATGAGTTCTTGTAAGTGTGAATTGAGAAAATGCAGAGTAGAATAGAGTGTTGATTTAGATAAGGGTGAAGAGTTTTGAGTCAATTCTTTGAGCTTCATTGGAACTATATTCTAGCACATGTTGTAGATAAAATTTTTAACAATTCAGAATTGGTTGTGTGCCAAAATCTCTTCTATATTTCTTTCTTTTCTCAGTGGATAGTGAGTCCACCTATAGTGAGCACTTCTGTAAATATACTCTAATGGGTTATAATATATTGTGAGCTAATCCTCACTGTGGTTTTTCCCATTTTGAGTTTTCATGTAAAAATTCTGGTGTTCATATGTTATGTGATGTTGTTGGATGTTTCATTCTTTCTTTCATTTACTACAATTAAGTTTAAGCTATGTGATTTGGATGTTTAAATTTTTAGATGGTTTAAAAGAATACTGATTCACCCCCCTCTTAGCATTTCAGGTGTTCAATAATTGGTATCAGAGCTTGGTTCCTTAGAAGGAGCTTAACTGCTTGGAGAAGATCTTGGAGGTTGAACACATGGCTATCAGAAGACTACCTACTCCTCTAAGATAAATTTATACTATTAGATCTACAAAAGAAGATTGCATATTTGATAT
Source organism: Sequoia sempervirens (assembly GCA_007258455.2). Taxonomy (NCBI): domain Eukaryota; kingdom Viridiplantae; phylum Streptophyta; class Pinopsida; order Cupressales; family Cupressaceae; genus Sequoia; species Sequoia sempervirens. The sequence goes on from VDFB02379741.1 coordinate 18,396, forward strand.
GAATGGAGAAATCAAAGTTTCTCTTGAAGATCTTGAAAGAACTGAAGGTGAAAAAAAAGATCTGAAGGAAAATTTCAAATAAGTAGATGAATGTGTCAAAAAAATGAGAGAGAAAATCAAGAAGTTTGGAGAAAGGCATAAGGAAGTCAGCGAGTAGTTGAAGAAAGCAAATGAAACCATCACCATTTTGAAGGTGCAAGTTGAAAAAAAGAAAAGAGTTGAAGAATGTTTGAATGCAATGATGAAAATAAAATATGAGGAATGTGCAATGTTAGAAACCAAGATCTAATTGCAAACCAGAAAAA